>OW240914.1:2644194-2685354 GCA_933207985.1 Pelobates cultripes | reverse complement strand
ATCTATGGAGAGAACATATAAAAAAACACAATAGTGTAATACAGTATATACAGTGGATCGTGCACTTTAAATGAAAGTGTTCTTATTATAGCCCCTCACAAGATGATGAAAAGAAGAGCGTTCATAAGGTGCCTCCCCTGATAGTATGAGGGGCTAGTGGTTCCCCTTGCCAATGCAGAGCAGCCAATGGAACACAGGACTCCAGGTAAGTAGTAATCAAAAATCCAATAATTTTATTTTCTTTAAAAGGTGAAAAACACCATAAAGATAAAAATTTAAAATGCAGCAATAGGTCCAACGTGTTTCGTTCAAACAAGAACTTCCTCAGGGACCGCACAATAAAAGGTAACATACAATATCACAAATTGTAAAATAATGCCTCCTACTCCCCCCTTAACATAATCCCTATAAACAGGGCTAGTCCCAATGTCCCATTGGTCCATAATGTAGGAGTTTTCCAATAGCCAGCTCTTCATTGGTCCTGGGATAGCTCCTTCCAGCTGATAGTATTTTCGGCATTTGTATGATTCAAATTTGGGCACGTTCAATGAAAAAGACGAAACCGGAAGTAGACATGATCTTTTACTTCCGCGTTCCATTTGCATTCCAAATGCGTTCCAAGTGCGTTCCATCTCTCTATCTTAACCACATCAACAAGGAGCAACAATACAAGTGATCCCACAAACGGCTAAGTAGCCAAAAGATAACAAATTGACTTAATACAATTAATCTCTAAATTAAAAAAGAGAAATGGGTTAATGTCTTAAATATAAACAACAACAATATCAAAATAGCCCCTACAAAACTAGGGCATATATTTTATAAGTGTATAAATCAATAACCTACACCATTTCAGAATTCAAAACTGTCTATTTAAAGTGACACACACGTCCTTACTATATTGAGAAAACATAATCAATTCTTTATTATAAATGTTCTCTCAAGACATCAAATAATTCTTTATAATATATAACTTGATTAGTACACATATCTGCATTCGAAAAAGCAGACAACAAATCTTCCTTTTTTATTTTTTTATAATGTTTTTATTATTTATATTTCTAGAAATACATATGAAATAATTGCAAAGAGAGGGAGAGAAAGACCCAAGAATCAATCCAAGAAACACACTAGATCAATCCCAATATTCAAACCCCTGGGTTCAAGGGTCTTGAGTTTATGTATCCAAAAAGATTCCCTTTGGGATAACTTTTTGACCCTATCGCCCCCACGCCAGAATGGAAGAATATGTTCAATGCCCACACAACTAAATTCTCTAAATGAAAAAAGGGGACAATTACTACAAAGGGCCGAAACCGAATGGGTAACCAGTCCCTTACGAATGTTGTTTAGATGTTCCAAAATTCTAACCTTCGGGGTACGTTATGTTCGACCCACATATTGTTTGCCACACGGACACTGCAGTAAATATACTACATGGTCCGTGTGGCAACCTATCTCTATTTTGATCTTAAATGTTTCCCCTGTAATTTTACTGGTAAATTCCTTAGTTTTTCCCATAAGGGCAGTGGCACAAGCTTTACATGAACCACATCCCCTAAAGCAACCTGAAACAAGGGTTCTATTTGATCTGTTTGTCTTAATAGCATAGCTAGGGGCTAGCATATTTTTTAAGTTCCTATTCTTTTTGAAAATCACCAAGAAGGCCAAGAGATCGAATTTCTTTTTCTAAAGTGTTTTTATTATAGCCCCTCGCACACAGTTTATTTTTTATGTGGGAAGATTGAATCTGAAAATCTTGAGAACGAGAACAATTGCGTCTAAGTCTGGTAAATTGACTTCGCGCTATACCCCTAAGCCAAGGCTTATGGTGGCGGCTTCGTTGATGTACGAAGCCGTTACCATCCGTTGGTTTAAAAAAACATTTAGTTTGAATTTGACCCTGGTCACAAAAAATTTCAAGATCCAAAAAGTGGATCTCATTCTTATTCCACTCCGGGGTGAATATTAAATTGTATAGATTGGAATTGAGGTATTGAACGTATTCAAAAAACTGGTTGTAGACCCCTTCCAAATGATGATCACATCATCGATGTAACGCCACCAGAGCACCAGGCTCTCCCTCCAGTCATGCCTCGACCACACGAATAATTCCTCCCATCTCCTCATATAGGTGTTGGCATAACTGGGGGCGAACCTGGTGCCCATGGTGGTCCCTGTGGTCTGTAGATAATATTGATCATTAAAAAAGAAAAAATTATGTTCCAAAATAAATTTAACTGAGGTCAATATGAATTCTTTATGACCTTGAGACAAATCCAAGTCTTGGGACATATAGTAATCAAGAGCCTCCAGTCCTAGTCTATGACTAATTACCGTATACAGAGAGGTCACGTCCAGCGTGGCCCAACTGTATTCGGAATCCCATTCTATACTGTCTAGTTCTTGCAGAAAAGACTTATTATCACGTATAAATGATTTGCTTGACAGCCCTGCATCCAATTACGTGCTGTCCTGTGTAGCCGAAACACCCATTCAGTGTGGGAATCTCTCCCTGTCTTTCGAAGTTCCCAAAACTTTTTCCGATATGCCTCTGGGGTTACAGCGTATCTAGCCAACAAAATGTCCTTTATTTTCTCATAATTATGTATGTCCCCATCCGGTACCACCCTCAACGCCTCTGCTGCTCTTCCTGCTAGTTTGCTGCTCAGTACTGCAGCCCATTTTGTGGAGTCTAATCCATCCAGCGCACATTGACGTTCAAAGTCTTGCAAATAACTGTCAATTTCCATTTCATTGTCATTAAAACTTTTAAACGCTGCATATTTTACCTTTCTAGGTAGATCATTGGCACTTCCCGGGGAGTGTAGCAAATCCCCCTGCTGTAGCGGTCTGTCTGAGTCCTCTCGCTCTTTTTGCGATTGTCTGGCTTGTACCATGACCTGCAGAACTGCTTCCGTTGATGGATTGGGTCCCAATACACTGAGCATCCATCTGATGTCTTTCTGCATCTCAGTTTCTTCCTCGTGCTCCATTTCTGTATTGCTGGTTCCGTCGCTCTGTATTAATTCTAATTTAATTAACGTGGCTTTTGTCTTGTTACTTGCCACTACGCCTCGAGCTTCCAGTAAATCCTTTAGCGTGGTTCTTTTAAGTAGCTGGTAATGCTGAGCCATTCATTCCCTTGCTTGGTTCAGGGCGTCCATTCGGGATTCGAATCTCTCCCCTTGCCACCAGTTGTAAGGAAACCAAGTGTATTTAAACCTCATTCGGTAGTTTCCTCCCGAACCGCCAGAGCTATCTACCGCCAGAGCCTTAGTGATTATAGCCCTCTGATCGGTAGATAGAGTAGACAAACCCTATAGTAATTCCAATAGCTTGATGATTCCCTTAGTGAAACACACGAATCCCCAAACAGCAGCCGAAGTCAAGAAGAAGGGTACAAAATGAACTAACTTTTAATGGGTGCACACAGCTTTTATGCAAGTCCCAATGCAAGGGGGCAGGCCTCAGGGAGGGACAAATATTCACCAATCACATGCTGTAAAACTTTAACACACACCCACAGTTCCCTCCCCTAGCCCTGGAGATAATTCAGCCTGATAAAAGAATAACTTAATTATCTCCGGGCTGAAAAATCACTTTTTTCCCCAATAACTGGAACACCCCTTTATACATGGGGTATTCCCACAATTAACATGTCCCCTGATAGCCCTGACCTGGGAGACCAACATATCCGAATTTCACCCAGATCGGTTCAGGGGTTCGCAAAAACTATGGAGGTCTTCTGTGACCGGCTCACCCTGGGCTGTATGCCCAAAACAGTTCCATGAGTTTAGTGGGTTTTGCCGGTCACTTTAGAAATAGGATAAAACTGAACAAACTACCGAATGGATTCCCCTGGCTCTTAGCAGCGATTGTTCCCCTCTGTCGAATGCACCAAAGTACCGAATAGCGCTCTTCTAGCTATTCGGTAAGTAGAGTTCCAGCACTCGTCGTTTGGGACAGGTGTTTGGGAAGTCGAGTGTCCGATTTCATTTCCATACACTCGACGACCAAGTCCCGCTGCCTTTGTTCGCATGAACAAAGATGGCCGCGGTTTTCTCTGCCACGTTGCATTCGGTAGTACGAACGCTGGCCACACAGACAGAGGCAGGCCTCAATTGAAGTAGTCTTTGATGCTTAATGAGCCAGGGGGTGGTCTTCGGTAGGTACATCTACTGAATGCAAATAGGTAGAAATAGTATATAAAAATGGGAATTTCTTCACAATCTCCAAACTCAAAAACTCACATTTTTACAAAAACCCCAAAGTACCTCAAAATACACAAAAACAAAAGTTATATCCCATATAGCCCTGATCTGGGTGACCAACATATCCAAAAATTATCCAGTGCAGGGGTTTAGGAATGTCTTAGAAGTAATTTATTTGACCGACCGCAGGCATGACCCCATGCCCAAAACCGTTCCAGAGAATCAGGGCTTGCAGACGGTCTAGTTGAGTAGTTTGAAAACGGACAAACTACCGAACAGAGTCAATAGTCTTACCCTGGAGCTTGTTCCCTTCACCCAGACGAATGATTTCACAGAATAGTGCCCTTCTAAGTTGTATAGAACCGAAAGCAGGCGATGATGGAAGTCCAGCGGTGTTCGGGAGTTTCTGTGTCCGATTTTAGTTCCATTAGATTCATGCCCAAACACTACCGCCTACGGTCATGCAAGCAAGATGGCCGCCACCTTGTTTTTGTCCATAGGAATTGCGGACACCCAGACAAAGAATTAGAACACTGCGGTGAGAAACGTTCCAAGCTGTTAATAGATGTTAACAAGCTGCAGGGCTGCTCTGGTTTGTGCGGTTGTTCGGTAACTGAACCATATAATCCCAATTGCACAAACAGATACTTTTACATTATATTTCACAGGATCCATAGTCTGTGGGCACGAGGCTGACAAGCAGGCTCCTCCAAGAACTTGTGGCAAATTCACTGAAAAAGGGGAGTTTGTCACAATAACCCAACCGTCCTTGCCAATATACTGACCATGAGCCTATGCATCACTTCTTCTCACCTCCCCCCTCGGCATAAATTCCTTTTCCTTCCAATACTTACCACCAGCCGACCTTTTCCTTGCTCGGTGGGCATGTCCAAACAGGTAACCTAAGGGAGGTTGAGACCTGAAACTTGACCACCTCATTCCACATATTAACATAACCGCCTAAAACTTAATTGGAAAGGACACACTCCCGGCTAGCTACAACAAAATATTCCAATTGGGTGGGAGGGAAGCTGTTTGCTGGCCCGAATCTTAAGTGGCAAATTGTGTTTGGTTCTCTGTAACTGGGAGATAATTGATTTATCAGACTTTGACTCAATTATCTCTCAGACAGATATGCCGGGACGGGCTTACTATTGAAATGCATGTGGACCCCATGCTGGGGATATGTCTATGAAAAAACTTGTCCTTGAATAAAAATTCAGTTGTACTCCCAGAACGGTGTGCTGTCCAGTTACTGGGAGGGATAGAGCTATTCACTTTTCAGTGTCTTGTTCCAGAGTTCCTGTTTATCAAGGATTCGGAGTAGAAAGTGCTCTGCTATGTACAGGATTTAAACATATTGCTCTCATCCAGAAACATATAGTTAAACGTATCGGTTAATTAGTCAGTCTGATTATCTCCCACATTAAAGGAACACTAACAAATAAAACTTTAAATCCTGTTTAGTTTATATGCCACCAATGAAAACATGCATTTGATTATATATAGAAAAACAGCAGAAAAACAAGAACTCTTGTGTGCAGCCTCCACAAGCTCTACCATCTAAGTTTTGGTAAATTCACAAATCAGAGGCTTGTCATTGAAATGTCTGGTTTTAGGATGTGAGCCTGCATACATTTACAGCTTACTGAGAAGTTCTACGATCAGAGAGCTCTGAGTAACTTGTCATCTGGAAAAAAAACAACCATTTGGGCATCTGGCCGACATCCAATGAGGTGGCACCTGGGACCATGGCTGTAACCTGGGGTCATTAGAAACCAACTCACAAATATAAATCGGTAAGGACTAGTCCAACTTCATGACTTTATCATGACAGGTGCATAGTCGCCATATGGGCAGGTGGAATTACCCCCAAACTTACACCCAATAACACACTGACACTAAAGTATGGGTCAATATGTCCACAGCTTTATTAATGTTGATAACAAAAAACTTAAAGTTGCCCAGCCCCCACCCCACCATATAACATCAAATATAACATCAAATGTCCCCGAAACAAAAGGCAATGACCCATATTTTTCTGTAAATATAAATAACATACTGTACCTTCAGACAAACTGTTTATGTAGGTTGCTGGACTTTTCTTATGTTTTAGTCACCGTGTACTCATTATAGGTGCAGGGTGTGTGTAATGTAATTGTTAATAGTGTGAACTGTGAAATGTAGTGCCTGCTCTCCTGTACTGCTGAGGTTTGCTACCAACTAGGTGAATTTGGCTATGGAGTTTGTGTAGTGCCCTCTGTTGGTAGCAACAGCAATATGCACTACCTGAATAGCAAGACTGGTTCATTTGCATATTTGGGTAGATTTGCATATCGATAATTCTGCATGCAGGAGAGATATTTTCTGTTAATTATGGTCTTCCCCACCCCTTTATAAAGATGTCATTATGTTATAATAAGTTCCTGTATGTTGTTTGATATGCTTTGACTGTTTGTATTTTTATTGAGTTGTCACAGCAATCTCTATGTAATTATCATATTGGCTAGTCCCAAGTAAAATGAAGTTTTGTATGTTAGTTCCTTTCGGAAATTGTTTCCAGTGTGGATTTGTAGGGATCTCAGTGACAGAGTCTTTGGACTTGGTTGCAGGCTCTCTTCATGGGTGTCTGCAGGGGGGCAAGAGGGGGTCCTTGTCCCCCTCCCTGGATTTTTCAGCTTGTGCTGCTATTTTTGGTTTCAGTGTGAGAATACACTGCAATACCAGCACCAGCCAGTAGGTTGCGCTCTGAATGGAGAAAGACAGGAAGCTATAGCTTATCTCTGCTTCTCTCGCATGTCTAAAACCGCAGGGGAGCAGCACAGAGGCAGCCTACAGATCAGGTAAGTGAGGGGTAAGACAGCATAGAGGAAGATAAAGTAGAAGGAGCAGAAAGGTTCTGCAAGGGGCTGGAGGGGTCAGCAAGGAATAGAAAGGGGCAGCAAGAAGCAGGAAGGGGTAGGAAAGGTTTGCAAGGAGCAGGAAGGTAAAGAAAAAATCCCTGAAGTCAATATTGTTGGGAGGAAGAACAAAGGTCCAACTCCCAACAAAAAGCCAGCATGGAGTAATTAGAGCCAGCATAGAGTAATTAACTCAAAATCCAAGGTAAGAAAATGTCAATAAATAAAAATAATAAAATGTATTAGAAACACATTAAAATATATAGTAGTGAGTAACCAAAAAGCAGAGTGCTACCAAGTGAAAAAAAAGTGCTAAAAAAAATACAAAAAATGGGTCTTGCTAAAATCTGCCTGGTACGTCTCAGATATATCAACGTAGGGAGTAAAGTACTCCTGTAGAGGGTAAAAATACCCCTGAAACAATATAAAGTGATATAAATAAGATAGGATATGGGTAGTCAATATAACTACCAACACTAGGTAGAGTAGCATAGAAGGACTAGGTAATGACCGGATCTAGTTAATGCTGGTAGCTAGAAGGGGGTAATGGAAAGTACAATGTCCTGTGGTATCTAGGGATACTTTGAGTTAGGCACTCCCTATGCTTGCTTTTTGTTGGGAGTTGGACCTTTGTTCTTCCTCCCAATTATATTGACTTCAGTGATTTTTTCTTTGTCTATTTTCTTGGGTTATGCCCTTTCCTGTTGCCCTTTTAGTCCACCTTTGACTCCTGAGTTAGCTTAGCCTTACTCTGTAGTCATTTATTCTTCCTAAGAAGCAGGAAGAGGCAGCAAGAAGCAGGAGGGGTCAGCAAAGAGTATCAAGGGTCTGCAAGGAGCAAGAGGGGTCAGCAAGGAGTAGGAAGAGGCAGGAAGGGGCAGAAAGAATTTGAAGGAGTATAAAGGTAAAGTAAGAGAAGGAACAGAAAGGGTCAGCAAGGGGCAGAAAGAAGCAGGAATGGTCTGCAATGAGCAGGAAGGGACAGCAGGAGCACAACGGTAAAGGAGCAGAAAGAAGCAGCAAGGGGGGTCAGCAAGGAGTAGGAAGAGGCAACAAGAAGCAGGAAGGGTCACCAAGGAGCAGGAACGGCAGCAAGGAGAAAGAAGGGTCAGCAAGGGGCTGCAAGAAGCTGGAAGGAGCAGAAAGAAGCAGGAAGGGTCTGCAAGGAGAAGGAAGGGTCTGCAAGGAGCAGAAAGGGATCAGAAAGAGAAAGGAGCAGAAGGGCACAAAATGAGCAGAAAGTAGCAGAAAGGTAAAGGAGCAGAAGGAGCCTCAGAAGAAAAAGAAGACTGTGTCAAATGAAGGAGAAGAAAATGAGATTGGAGCACTTCATTCTGGACACCACATCATAAGGCTTTGGTACCTGGGCCTGGCAGGGAAACTTTGGACCTTCTCATCTCCCCAGGTAAAAAACATATCAGTGTGTAGAATATTGCATATTCTATGTTTCTATTGATTAAAATGGATGTGTGGATTGATATAAGTAACAGATGGTGTAAGTCACAAGGCTTTCTGTGTCCGAGAGCTCTGGAATGTTGATTCGGGGGTCTTGTCCTTATATGGCTAGAGTTAAATGCTGACGTTAGTGTAACGGACCGTTTTGCACAAAAGGGGTAAAAACCGTTTAGGCGATCGGCCCCCTTTCCAGAGATACAGGCACAGCTACTGCAGAACACCAAACTCCCAAACTGGATACAAAATAGCACTCCAACTCCCGAACTGGAACCTCCCAAATAGCTGCTAGCAGACGAACAGGAAAAGCACCCAAGCGGCTTACACTCCTGGCAATCAGTCTCTAACAGCATACAGTGAATCCCCCCAAGAACGAGACAAGGCTCCGTGTTGAGGGTCAAGCAGTGGTCTGTTTAATGAGGGCTACCTGCCCAGCTTTTATGCAGGTCTCCCACCTGGTGGACACTCCCCTAGGGGACCAGATGGAAGACTGTGACAAGGGACAGACAAGTATACAATTAGGACACACAGTCACAGTATATTCCCACAATGCATCCTGGCTTCCTCCCCTCTGCCCTGGGAGATAATTGGGAAGTAATTCAATTATCTCCCAAGACAAAGGCAAAACTCCATTACACACGTGGGAACACAAAACCAGCATAACACTTTAAAATGCACAAAGTAACATTTACTACATAAACCACAGACATGTAACATATCCCCAGATAGCTCAGGTCTGAGTGCACATTATTAGGTGAATGGCACTCAGACCACACGAATGCAGTTTAATCGCCATGGAGCCAAAGTCCTTACAGTCAGTTTCATACGAATGGGCTCCATGGGATTCCTATCTGGGGTATAAGACATTCACACAAAAATACCGAACACCGGGTCATTCGTGTGCTTTCACCGAACAAGAAGGGAGGTCGGCGGCTTCAGCGGTGTTCGCGCAAAACTGTGTCCGATTTTAGTTCCATGAAAATAGAGGCGAACACCGCTGTTCATTCGTATGGTTTAAAATGGCCGCGACCTCGTGTTCGGGATACGAACGGCGGCCACCCAGCGTTCATCAATTAAGCTGCGGTTAACCGCAGTTTCAGGGAGGTTAATTGCCGGCACACTCCAGCTCCCAGGTGGTCCAGTCATTCGTACGGTTGTTCGGTAGATTGAAACTACCGAACAACCGGCAGAAAAGCATGAATATGGCTTTTCTGCATGGAAAAATTCAGTCTTTTAAAAGGGGCCATAGTCCAAAGGCAGCAGGCGAGCAACCAGGCTTCTCCAATGCAATGTGGCGAGATTGGTCTCGTCACATCTCTCCCCTTTTCCAAACAGACTAACAGGGTATCTGACCTCCTGCCGGTCAGTGCCCTTGTTAGTCCAGCAGCCTACCCACAACAAATAATCAACAGCACAGCCCACCCACAATAAATGGTTACTACACCTGGGTAAAGGGGAAGCTTGTCCATGTCCAGGTGCCTCACCACGGCTGTGCTGGGTACGGGTACGCTGACTTGGTGGGTTGCTGCGTGGGCAGAGACCAGCTGCACTCTGCCCTGTTGCCAGCGCTACTGGGAGGGTAGCCTGGTGGAAGCCTGGTTGTTGGAGGGGGAGACCGACTGTCTCCCCTTTAAATACACCGCTCTGCTGCTGCTGCTGGAGACTGACTGTCTCCCCTTTAGATGCACAGTCCTGCTGCTGGAGACTGACTGTCTCCCCTTTAGATGCACAGTCCTGCTGCTGGAGACCGACCGTCTCCCCTTTGGTTACCCATCTCTGCTGCTGGAGGGGGAGACCGACTGTCTCCCCTTTGGCTAAAAAGCCCTGTCGCTGGGGGGCAGGACCGACCGTACCTACCCCCTGTGCTGGCAGTGTAGAGACTACGGTCCCATCTGCACGGTCGTGGGGCTTACTGTCTCCCCTTTGTACATTAAGCTGCCGCTGGGGAGAGGGGGTAACAAGCTCCTCTCCCATACATACTTCCAGCTGTGGGGGAGGGAGACCAACTGTCTCTGCTCCCAATACAGAGTCCTGCTGCTGGGGAAAGGAGACTGGGCTCTCTATTCCCAGCAGGACACTCTGCCGCTGGGGAATGGAGACTGGGCTCCCAATTCCCAATGATCTGTGCTGCCGCTGGGGAATGGAGACTGGGCTCCCAATTCCCAAAGCATCATACTGCCGCTGGGGAATGGAGACTGGGCTCCCAATTCCCAAAGCATCATACTGCCGCTGGGGAATGGAGACTGGGCTCCCAATTCCCAAAGCATCATTCTGCCGCTGGGGAATGGAGACTGGGCTCCCAATTCCCAAAAAATCATGCTGCCGCTGGGAAGGGAGGACACTGCTCTCCTCTCCCTGGACTTCCCACTGCCTTCCCGGCATATCACTTGGCTGCTGGGGGGCAGGAACAACTACCTCTGCCCCCTGTATCTCAGCCTGCCGCTGGGGAATGGAGCTCAGGCTCCCAATTCCCTGCAATATCTCCCGCTGGGGAATGGAGCTCGGGCTCCCAATTCCCTGCAATTTCTCCCGCTGGGGAATGGAGCTCGGGCTCCCAATTCCCTGCAATTCATCTCAATGCTGCTGCTGGGGGACAGGAGCGACTATCTCTGTCCCCTGTAACTCAGCCTGCCGCTGGGGAATGGAGCTCAGGCTCCCAATTCCCTGCAATATCTCCCGCTGGGGAATGGAGACTGGGCTCCCAATTCCCAATGAATCACACGGCCGCTGGGGAATGGAGACTGGGCTCCCAATTCCCTGCAGGACCGGTGGAGAGACCTCGGTCCCATCTCTACCGGCCACCTGGGGTTCTTCCCAGAAAATATCCACAATGTCTTCCCAGCTGAATGGGTCTGGTTCTGGCTCTGTCACCTTGTTGTCCTGCTGAATCTTCTCAATGGAGTGGAAGAGATCTCGCTAGTCCTGCTCCAGTTCCCACTCCAGGGTTGCTAGGTGAGCCAGGTCTTGCTCAATGTCGTGAGTGTCGTCCCAGTCATACCTGCTCTCCCTCCACTCCAAGAGATCACTGAACCGGGCTTGTGTAGGGCTCCCAAATTCAGGCTCTGAAAAAGCCTCCCATAACAAGCCAGGACCATCAAACTCCCCTCCCTCTGGCTTGTCATGCTCGGCTGTCCAGGGCAGGTACTGTGCCCCATACCACCAGAGCGCCTGGTATGCATCTTCCAGCCAAATCTCCTGCCATACCTGGTGCTCCAATTCCTTCACCCATTCATCTAGGGGCTGCTCTCCCAGGAAGGGCATCCGCAGGGCCACTTGCTTCTGCAACCGCTGCTCTTCACTGGGGAGACTCTCACCCCACTGGTATTGTACATTATCCAGGGCCTGGTACCAGATGCCTTTCCTTAATGCATCCCGGCCATCCAGGTCCTCCTCCTCGTATGACACTGCTGGTTCCATGCTGTTGCTGTCAGGGTCGCTGTACTCAGACATGCGTTGCCCTCAAATTGTAAATCCACGGAATGGTGTCTCCTGTAGCTGTCCTGTAGTCCGTGGGAACGATCCCGCCGCTTGCCACCAATTGTAACGGACCGTTTAGCATAAAAGGGGAAAAAACCGCTTAGACGATAATCCCCCTTTCAGAGACAGGCACAGCTACTGAATAATCACCAAAACTCACGAACCGCCAATAAGTGAATGCTCCAAACTCCCGAACGGCATACAAGGGAATAAGGTAGCACTTCAAATAAACAAACAGGAACCATACGAATAGCTGCTTCGTGCAGAGTGGAGGGTTTACGGTCCCTTACCCACTCTCTGACCCCTGTGGGCAATTTGTCAAAACAATGTTCTAAGAGGAACATCTGTAGCACCTCTTCCCCGGACACAGCCTGGCAACCCGCCATCCAGTGAGCGGCTGTGCGGTGCACCTTGCATGCCCATTCCACATATGAGTCCCCAGAGGTTTTAACCGTGTCTCTGAATCTCCTCCGGTATGCCTCAGGTGTAACAGCATACCGGGAGAGTAAAGCTTCCCTGACGGCCCCATAATCCCCAATCTCCTCATCTGGAATGGCCCGAAAAGCCTCGCTGGCCCGGCCAGATAACTTGCCGGACAGTATAGTAACCCAGTCTTCCAGGGGTACCTTGTGCAGGGCACATTGCCGCTCAAAATCAGCAAGGTACCCATCAATTTCTCCTTCTGTCTCATTGAAGGCTTTAAATGCTGTAAAGGGTACCTTTTTCCTCTCTCCCAGGTTTGCTGTGACTGGGGCTGCTGCAGCACCACTTTGGTGTAGCAGGTTGGCCTCCACAGCGGCTATGACCTGGGTGACAGTCTCAGTAGTTGGGTTGGGACCATAATGGGCCAGCCTGATCCTTACCGCCCGGTCGAAGCTTGCCTCCTCGGGGGTTCTGTCAGCTGTGCTGGGTCCATCGGTTCCTTCTGCCGCTGGTACTCCATCCATTTCCAGCAATAATGTAATAATATCCCTCTTCCTGAGGTTACTGGCTTGTCCGCCTCTTTGCTCTAATAAATCCTTTAGGGTAGCTCTCCTCAGGTTTTGATACTGTAATTCCATTTAGTTCCGGTTGTAGTGGTTTCTTTGGGCGCTGAGGATCATCCCGTCGCTTGCCACCAGTTGTAACGGACCGTTTTGCACAAAAGGGGTAAAAACCGTTTAGGCGATCGGCCCCCTTTCCAGAGATACAGGCACAGCTACTGCAGAACACCAAACTCCCGAACTGGATACAAAATAGCACTCCAACTCCCGAACTGGAACCTCCCAAATAGCTGCTAGCAGATGAACAGGAAAAGCATAGCCAGCTATAACCCCATCAGTCTCTAACAGCATACAGTGAATCCCCCAAGAACGAGACAAGGCTCTGTGTTGAGGGTCAAGCAGTGGTCTGTTTAATGAGGGCTACCTGCCGGCTTTTATGCAGGTCTCCCATCTGGTGGACACTCCCCTAGGGGACCAGATGGAAGACTGTGACAAGGGACAGACAAGTATACAATTAGGACACACAGTCACAGTATATTCCCACAATGCATCCTGGCTTCCTCCCCTCTGCCCTGGGAGATAATTGGGAAGTAACTCAATTATCTCCCAAGACAAAGACAAAACTCCATTACACACGTGGGAACACAAAACCAGCATAACACTTTAAAATGCACAAAGTAACATTTACTACATAAACCACAGACATGTAACATATCCCCAGATAGCTCAGGTCTGAGTGCACATTATTAGGTGAATGGCACTCAGACCACACAAATGCAGTTTAATCGCCATGGAGCCAAAGTCCTTACAGTCAGTTTCATACGAATGGGCTCCATGGGATTCCTATCTGGGGTATAAGATATTCACACAAAAATACCGAACACCGGGTCATTCGTGTGCTTTCACCGAACAAGAAGGGAGGTCGGCGGCTTCAGCGGTGTTCGCGCAAAACTGTGTCCGATTTTTTAGTTCCATGAAAATAGAGGCGAACACCGCTGTTCATTCGTATGGTTTAAAATGGCCGCGACCTCGTGTTCGGGATACGAACGGCGGCCACCCAGCGTTCATCAATTAAGCTGCGGTTAACCGCAGCTTCAGGGAGGTTAATTGCCGACACACTCCAGCTCCCAGGTGATCCAGTCATTCGTACGGTTGTTCGGTAGATTGAAACTACCGAACAACCGGCAGAAAAGCATGAATATGGCTTTTCTGCATGGAAAAATAAAGTCTTTTAAAAGGGGGCCATAGTCCAAAGGCAGCAGGCG
The DNA here is from genome assembly GCA_933207985.1 of Pelobates cultripes. Taxonomy (NCBI): domain Eukaryota; kingdom Metazoa; phylum Chordata; class Amphibia; order Anura; family Pelobatidae; genus Pelobates; species Pelobates cultripes. The sequence continues at coordinate 2,671,063 of OW240914.1, read as the reverse complement.
AGCAACCAGGCTTCTCCAATGCAATGTGGCGAGATTGGTCTCGTCACAGTTAGTATTAGCACATCTTTATAGTAAGAGAGGGATACGAGGTCGCTCTGTCTTGGCTTGGCTCTTGGCTCTGTACAACGATGTAACTCTCCCATCAGAAGTACAGCAATTACCATCTGCTGTTGAATGTCCATTATCCTGTAACATCATTTATTATGTTTTATTATGTATCCGTAACAAAGAATAAACCTGAAGAAACTGTAAGTCAGATTGCGTATTACTACTTTTCAATAATATAGACATATATTATTGTGGCGAGCATTTGGCCCAAGACTATATATACAAAAGACGTATATATATCAATCAACTGAAGATAAGAAGAAATTAAGAAGATTCTACATTAACACCGTTCCAAATTACATTTTACACAGTGTAAATATGTTCACTTTGATTTACTGAGTGTCAGGAAACACAGAGGGACGCTGGGTAGGGGTGCCACTGATTGGCTAGAGGGTCAGCTGGCACTCTAAGCCAATCAGTAGCTCCCCATTCATAAAAATTTAAAACATTTTTATGAACCGGGAACTAGCGATTGGCTTAGAATGTCAGCTGACCACTTTAGCCAATCAGCGGCACCCATGCCTGACGTCAATCTGCACTTCCTGACACTCCGTTTAAGAAGCCGAATACCACTGAGCGACCTGGAGATCTGGAGCTGGAGGAAGCCTTTGGGGGTAAACCATTTGAGAGCGGTTTCACCCCTTAAAGGAAAGAGCGTGCCCAGGTGCCTCCTTGCATCATAGCATGTTCATTTAGATGAAGTTGTTATGGTGACCAGAATGTTTCTTTAATTTGATTAAAGGAACACTATAGTGTCAGGAATACAAACATATATTGCTGACAACATAGTTGTGAAAACACTATTCACCCTGGCTTTATGTGAAAATGACTATGCTTCTTCCCATTCATGACACTGTCAAAAAGGGGCCAATCATGGATGTCATTACGATTATGCCCCCCCCTTGAAAAATTCCTGCGGACGCCCATGGCTCCCTCTATCCCTGGGATAAAACAAGAGAGCTAGGCATGAGAGCCACAAGTGTATTTTTAAAGACAAGAGCTATATATACCATTGGTATCAGATGTGGTTACCTGTCTTGAAGAAAGGCTGCATCGGCAGAGGCCTGGAAGGAGAGCGTCAGCCTTGTCAGGTGGAAAAGCTCCAGAGGGACTCCGGTCAAGCTTCAGCGACTAGAGGTGAAGCGTTCTAGGGTCCCTGGAAGCGGCTAAGAAGCGTACATGGAGGAGGTATTCAGTCGGAGTACAGGAGCTCTGTCACAACATAAATAACAAACATCATAAACATAAGTGCCAAACTTTGTTAAATAACTATGGTAGGGGAATACCCGGATACCCCTACTACCCACCAGGTTCTGAGCCACCGCCGAGCTCGAAACCTACGAAAGTTCATAATGAACCGTTTCTGACAAGACCAATCTCACCACTGTGCATTGGAGGAGCCTGGTTGCCTGCCTGCTGCCTTTTGACTATGGACCAGCATTTAAATACTTTATTTTCCTATGCAGAAAGGTCTATTCATGTTTTCTGCCCTGGCATTCGGATTTACTGAATGAACTCAAATAACCCAGATAGCTATGCCATGGAGCCTATTCGTGTAATACAAGACTTTGGCTCCATGGCAATTGAACTGTATGTGTGTGTGTGGTCTGAGCGCCATTCAGTATTAATGTGCGCTCAGACCTAAGCTATCTGGGCATATGTTGCATGTCTGTATTTTATGTCATAAATGTAACCTTGTGTATTTTATTGTATTTTACTGTCTTTTTACTGCCATGTGTTAATGGAGTTTTGCCTCTGTCTTTGGAGATAATTGGATTACTTCCCAATTATCTCCAGGATAGAAGACTCTGTGGAACTGGTTTTGGGCAGAAAAACCATGCTTCCTTTGGTCACAAAGGACTACGATCTATCTTTTGAACCACTGGACCAATTTGGATGATTTTGACATATGTTTGTATTTGGAGTATGCTGATTCTGAAAATGTTTTATGTGAATGTGATGCATACTTTTAAAGTTATGAATAATGTGGAAAAATTGTATTTCTTTGCCTGTGATAATTACATTACCCATTGTGTAAGGTAATTGTATCACAGGCAGAGGGGAGGATTTTGTGTGGGAGTGTCTGAGTGTATTGTACATGTTTATTGGTTGTTTTCCAAAACCCTGTGGGTGGTACTAATGTGTAAGAATGTGTATATAAGAACAATAAACCCACAGCTATGTCTGTTCTGCTTGACCTCAAAACGAAGTGTCGTCTCTTTATTGGGGGAATTGGATTGTATGCTGATTGCCATTGAGTGTCCGATTTGGGTTCCAGGCACTTGTCAACCAAACACTGATGGTGTAATTCGTATGACGAACAGCGGCCACCAAGGGGAACACCCAGTCAGTTCGTGTGTTGGTAATTGAGAGAGAGTGTGAATCAGGTTAGGGAGGTTAAGGAGGTCAATTGGTGCCACGCTCCTCTCCTGGGTGGCCTGGTTGTTCGGTAGTTTGTTTGTTTTGTCGAACCATATGGTGGAAAATAGCTGAACAGGGGTTCTTACCGAACAACCAGATGAACAATATCAGATACTATTTTGTTACTTGTTGCTACAAATAACCAACAGGTACGATATTAAGAAACAAAGCAACAAAAAGGGTGGGTGGACAGACATTAGTAAAAAGAAGGTACTGTGCAAAGCCCATTCTGCTACAACCAATAAGGTATCGGTACTTTCAGATCCGTCCTCCAGCGTATTGTTTGATTAGAACATATTATGGTAAATATCAGTAGAGGAAGAAGTCATCATTTATTGTATCATATCTTCTCTCCTTCCCAGCTTTGTGCCCCCCAGCATGTTGTAAGTACAAACCCAATATCTTCTCATCTTTTTTATGTGATTGTCTCACAGAGCCATTCATCCCCTCCCGCCAATTCCTGTTACTCAACTAAAGATCGTAGACAGAGAACTCAGCATTGTGTATCACAATCACTATTGATACACCGCTATCACTATCACTACACCCATACCACTACACCACTACCACTATCACTGTACCACTATCTCTATAACAACACCACTATCACTACACCCCTACCACTATCACTACACCACTATCTATATCACTACACTACTTCCACTCTTCCACTATCACTACACCACTACCACTTCCGCTATTCCATTATCACTATCACTACAGCACTGCCAGTATCACTGTACCACTATCTATATCACTACACCACTTCCGTTATTCCACTATCACTACACCACTACCACTATCTATATCAGTATACCGCTACCACTTCCACTATTCCACTATATTACTACATCACTATCACTGTACCACTATCTCCATCACTACACCATTACCAGTTCCACTATTCCACTACCACTATCATCCCACCACTATAACAACACCACTACCACTGTCTCTGTTCCACTATCTCTATCACTACACCACTCCCACTTCCACTGTACCACTATCACTATCATTGCACCACTATCACTGTACCACTATCACTACACCATTATTACTGCACCGCTATCACTACACCACTATTACTTCCACTACACCACTATCACTACAACACTTTCACTGTACCACTAACACTTCCACCATACCACTATCACTGTACCACTATCACTACATTATTATCACTGTACTGCTATCACTACACCACTTACGCTTTAACTGTACCCCGTTCACTACACCAATACCACTATCACTGTACCACTACCACATCCACTGTGCCACTATAACTGCACCACTATAACTACACCACTATCACTGTACCGCTATCACTACACCACTAGAACTTCCATTGTACCATTAACACTTCCACTGTACCACAATCACTACACTACTATCATTGTATTACTATCACTACACCACTATCACTGTACCACTATACCATTATCACTATATTACTACACCACTATCACTATCACTGAACCACTCAGACGTCCACTGTGCCACTATCACTGTACCACTATTACTACATTATTATCACTGTACCGTTATCACTACACCACTAACAGTTCAACTGTACCACTGTAATGGCACCCCCAGGCATAAAAGGGGTCAAAAGCCGTTTAGGAGATATTCCCTTCCAGATTCACAGGCAGCTACTCTATACACCAATCTCCCAAACAGGAAACCATACAGATTCTCCAACTCCTGAACCGGAACCATACGAATGCTTTAAACAGCCAAACAGGAAAAACCATACGAACGGTTTACACTCTTAGCAGTTGAACTGGAGCAGCATACAATAAATCCCCCCAAGAACAAGACAAGGCTCTGTGTTGAGGGTCAAGCAGTGATCTGGTTTAATGGGGCTACCTGCCCGATATCTATGAAGGTCTTCCACCAGGTGGACACTCCCCTAGGGTACTTGGTGGAAGACTGGGACACAATTGTACAATGGGCAATCACAGACATACACAGTTAACACATACCCATTCATTTCAGCAAAATCCTCCCCTCTGCCTGTGATAAAATTACTGAACACAATGGGCTAACGTAATTATCGCAGGCAGGAAAATACACAGTTTTACACAATATTCATAGCTTTAAAGGTATACATCACATTCACATAAAACTTACATTTTCAGAATCAGCAAATTCTATACAAACATACTAAAAATCAGACAATTCCCTCCAGTGGTTTAAAAGTTAGGTCGAAGTCCTTTCTGACCAACTGAAGCATGGCTTTCCAGCCCAAACCTGTTCCACAGAGTCCTCTATCCTGGAGATAATTGGCTTAACTGGGTGTGGTAAGCCAACAATCTCCAGGTACAGAAAATATCTCTATTCACAACAACCGCAAAAATACACAAAAATACATAATTCCTATTCTACTGAACAGAACCCCCACATTCAACCTATCCCCAGATGACTTAGATCTGAGCACTCAATATATCCAACAGCACTCAGATGCCACAACCACAGTCAAATCGCCATAGGATTTCAGTTTAGCATGGGCTGATGAGAGGGGCCATAGTCACGAGGCAGGATGCTGGCAATCAGGCTTCTCCATAACCCAGTGGCGAGGTTAGTTTTGCCACAACCACTATCACTACTGCTATCACTACACCACTTCCACTGTACCACTATCACTATCATTGCACCACTATAACTACACCATTATCACTGTACCACTATCAATACATAGTTACATAGCTGAAAAGAGACTTGCGTCCATCAAGTTCAGTCTTCCTTACATTTGTTTCCATCAAGCTCAGCCTTCCTCACACACCACTACCACTATCATTACACCACTACCACTCCCACTGTATCACTATCACTGCACCACTATCACTTCACCACGATCACTGTACCACTACACCACTATCACTATCATTGCACCACTATCACTTCCATTATACTACTAACACTACATCACTATCACTGTACCACTAACATTTCCACTGTACCACTAACAACTGTACCACTATCTCTTTCACTGCACCACTGTCACTACACCACTATCACTACCACTGTACCACTATCACCGCACCACTATCACTACTCCACGATCACTATACAACTATCACTTCCTCGCACCACTATCACTACACAACTATCAGTGTAACACTACCACTATCACTGTACCACTATCACTGTACTTTCAATAGCCTTCCTTTGAAGCCCTGATTTCTATATCCTTCCATCTCCTCTCTCTTGAATCTCTAACTCTCCCATCTGCCATCCTCTCTCTCCATTTCCTCAGAAAACAGGGACTAATCTTTCACTGATCCATGTCTCGTCTCCCTCACACTGTCAATCACTGATCTTGTCTCGTCCCTCCGTCTCCCTCATACTGTCTGTCACTGATCAAGGCCCTGGGAAGATAGCACAACTAAGCGGACAAGAGTATGTGTATGAGTGTGGGGATGGATGCTTGTGATTGGTTGTATGTGTATATGGGAGTGGTTATGTGTTTGGGAGTGGTGTATGGATCATCTTACCTCAGTGCCTCTTGGGAGACGGGCCAGCAAACAAATTACATAAATTAAAAGAGCACAGAATAGGCAGACTAGAATGCAATATATATGATAGATAATAAGCAAATAGAAGTCCAGAATAAATAGTCTGACTGGTAGATGAATCAAACAACGAGGTATATCTTTGTAGAGGTGAATACAGTCTTTTGTAGTGGGGGATTCTTCAGAGTGGTGTAGATGCGTCTTTGTACATCATATGAAATGAGAAAATAACAACTGATGGTATAGTATGTCCCGAAGGGGTAGAAGCAATAAAAGAGTATATGGTCCTACTCACGTTTTCAAGAGCTATGGACTTAGCTCTAGTGTTGATAACGTACAGTGGTATAATCCCCACTTATGGGATACGTGAGGTCTTAGTATTCTTTCTTGATTAGGGAACCATATGTGGAAATAAAAGCGGGAACAACAATGGTGCTCAAAGTATAAAATGCCAGAGGTGAAAAGATAAAAAAGCAAGTGATACTCACATTTAGTTGAACAGACTAACTGTTCAATGAATACAGCTTGAGTGGTATAATCCCCACCTAGGATTCTTGGGAGTAATATCCTCACTGGAAAGTAAAAACACTTCTGTGCTGGATAAAAGGATGGTAGTAGTAAAAAAGTTAAATAATAATAGTAATAAAAAGTAAGATGGCTAACTCACAGTAAGAAAGTGGCCAAAATACCTATATTTAAAACAATATAGTTTAAAAAACCACAACGCGTTTCGCCCTTAGGCTTTATCAAGTGGAGATCAGAAAGTACATCCTGTTACATACAGGTTTATATAGGCAGTGAACATATTAGAAAATGGCGCCAAAATGATGTCATAATTGTTTTTTTTTTGTTTGTTTTTCTCAAAAGTGCTAAATTTTATATGTGTAAGTGAGTACATACATATATGTGAAACATGTGATAGTTTAAAATTAAAAACAAGGTTTTAAACTCACAATACCTTACATATTCTATTTAGATACAACAGTCACATGATCGGTGGCCATTTTTTAATTTTTTTTCAAAAGTGCTAAACTTTATATGTATCAGTGAATACATACCTATATTGGAGACATGTGATAGTCTAAAATTTAAATTAAAAACAAGGTTTTATACTCACAATACCTTGCATATTATTTAAATAGAACAGTCACGTATATAAGTCACATTTTATAAATATGTACTTCATGCACAAAATAATTATAAAAGATAATAAAATATAAGAAATATATTATAAAAAATTAATTATAAAAAATTATAAAAAATTATAAAAAATTAAACAAGTCGAACTCTACACTAAGACCTTCGGGGGTAAGGGTTTATAAAAGGAACACCCAGTGCATTTCTTTTTGTCCCAGTAATTTTTTGAGGTCACCTCCCCTCCAGGGTAATTTACATCTTTGGATCCCAGTACATTTTAAAAATTTAGGGTCTTTGTTGTGTTGAATAAAATGCTTTGAAACAGAGTGATTAGGGTAGCCTTTGATAATATTTCTACAATGTTCTGCTAACCTTATTTTTAAGCATCGTGTGGTCATACCCACATACTGGAGGCCACATGGGCACTCCAATAGATATACAACATTCTTAGTAGTGCAACATATTAAATCTTTGATAGGGTATGTAATACCGGTTTTGTTTGAGGTGAATTGTGTTGTCTTTGATTCACCTCAAACAAAACCGGTATTACATACCCTATCAAAGATTTAATATGTTGCACTACTAAGAATGTTGTATACCTATTGGAGTGCCCATGTGGCCTCCAGTATGTGGGTATGACCACACGATGCTTAAAAATAAGGTTAGCAGAACATTGTAGAAATATTATCAAATGCTACCCTAATCACTCTGTTTCAAAGCATTTTATTCAACACAACAAAGACCCTAAATTTTTAAAATGTACTGGGATCCAAAGGTGTAAATTACCCTGGAGGGGAGGTGACCTCAAAAAATTACTGAGACAAAAAGAAATGCACTGGGTGTTCCTTTTATAAACCCTTACCCCCGAAGGTCTTAGTGTAGAGTTCGACTTGTTTAATTTTTTATAATTAATTTTTTATAATATATTTCTTATATTTTATTATCTTCTATAATTATTTTGTGCATGAAGTACATATTTATAAAATGTGACTTATATACGTGACTGTTCTATTTAAATAATATGCAAGGTATTGTGAGTATAAAACCTTGTTTTTAATTTAAATTTTAGACTATCACATGTCTCCAATATAGGTATGTATTCACTGATACATATAAAGTTTAGCACTTTTGAAAAAAAATAAAATAGAAAAATGGCCACCGATCATGTGACTGTTGTATCTAAATATAATATGTAAGGTATTGTGAGTATAAAACCTCGTTTTTAATGTTAAACTATCACAGGTTTCACATATAGGTATGTACTCACTTACACATATAAAATTTAGCACTTTTGAAAAAAAACCCAAAAAAAAAACCCAATTATGACATCATTTTGGCGCCATTTTCTAATATGTTCACTGCCTATATAAACCTGTATGTAACAGGATGTACTTTCTGATCTCCACTTGATAAAGCCTAAGGGCGAAACGCGTTGTGGTTTTTTAAACTATATTGTTTTAAATATAGGTATTTTGGCCACTTTCTTACTGTGAGTTAGCCATCTTACTTTTTATTACTATTATTATTTAACTTTTTTACTACTACCATCCTTTTATCCGGCACAGAAGTGTTTTTACTTTCCAGTGAGGATATTACTCCCAAGAATCCTAGGTGGGGATTATACCACTCAAACTGTATTCATTGAACAGTTAGTCTGTTCAACTAAATGTGAGTAACCACTTGTTTTTTTATCTTTTCACCTCTGGCATTTTATACTTTGAGCACCATTGTTGTTCCCGCTTTTATTTCCACATATGGTTCCCTAATCAAGAAAGAATACTAAGACCTCACGTATCCCATAAGTGGGGATTATACCACTGTACGTTATCAACACTAGAGCTAAGTCCTTAGCTCTTGAAAACGTGAGTAGGACCATATACTCTTTTATTGCTTCTACCCCCTTCGGGACATACTATACCATCAGTTGTTATTTTCTCATTTCATATGATGTTGTAGCGTTACTTACCTTAACCGGGGGCCGGTCGCGGTCCTCTCTTCAAGCCGCGCGCGGTCCTGCGGCTGCACGCTCATCCGACTGCTTCAGATGGAAGGCGGGCAGTGACCGCGTGAAGCGGTCACGTGTCCCGCCTGAAACTAAGAGCGCGCCGCGAGTCTCGGGCGCGCTCTTAAAGAGACAGTGGGAGCCTAATTGCCAAAAGGCTCCCATTGGCTCCTGTCATACCACTCTCCCTATACAATTACCTATGGGGGGTGTGGAAGTGACAGGAGCCAATCACTTTGGTTTAAAAGCTATTTAACTTACCTTTTTCCCTTAGCTCGTTGCCCTATCGTGGTTTCTGTTTCAGTTCCCTTTAGCGCTTGTGGTGTTCAGTTGTGTTTTCTCGTATTGACTTTGGCTTCGTATTCTGACTTCGTTTCGCTTTATCCTTATCTGTACTGTTTGCCGGCTTGCTGTTTTCCGTGTACCAGACCCCGGCTTGTCCTAGTTTACGCTGTCTCTCTGTGCCCTTGACCTCGGTTTGTTCCTGGCTCTGTCTCCTCTCATATACGTCGAGTCCGGCCATTCTAAGGTCCGGTAGACGTATCTCTCCTCTGTATTTGCCTCTGTTTAGCTGGATCCTGCGTGTAGGGGTATATTCTCGTTACATTACGATAGGGCCATGGACCCCGCAGATTTAGCTCAACAGATGGCGTCCCATGAGGCAAGATTTGTAGAGCAGGATCACCGTATGGATCAGATAGCTCAGGCTCTCCAGACGCTCCTAGCTAGAACCGTTCCAGCAACCACACCTAACCCTCCTACGCCCCTTCTCCCTGAAGTATCTACTTTGCCTAATACTTCGGCCCATTTAACACCTCCTCCTAGGTATGGAGGGGACTCTAAGACTTGCAGAGGGTTTATTAATCAAATTGAATTCCACTTCGAAATGTATCCACGTTCATTTCCCACAGAGAGGTCTAAGGTTGGGTTCTTTATGCACCAACTTACCGATAAGGCACTTGAGTGGGCAAATCCTATTTGGGAAGCTAATGGACCTATGGTACATGATTTCAACAGTTTTCTTATGGCTTTTCGTAGAACTTTTGACACAATGAAAAGGTCAAAGAATGCCGCGAGAGCATTAAAGAGAATTAAACAGGGTTCTAGGTCTGTGGCTGATTATGCTATTCAGTTTCGCACTCTTGCTTCGCAGGTAGATTGGACCAACAATGGGTTAACTACTGCCTTTATGGAAGGTTTGTCAGATACGATATTGGATGAGGTAGCAGCTAAGGAGCTTCCTATTGCCTTAGAGGACCTTATCGATTACCTCATTGATATAGATAATAGAATTCGTGACAGGCTCTATACCAAGAACAGGAATAGACGTTTTGTTACACCCATTAACCCCAGAGTTAATATACCAGAGAGTGTTAAAGTGTCTGAGGAGGAACCTATGCAATTAGGGGTTGCCAAACTCTCTGATACTGAGAAATTACATAGGAGAAGGGAGGGACTCTGCCTATACTGTGGTAGGAGAGACCATATGGTAAAGGAATGTCCTTTACTCCCGGAAAACTCTCGCACCTAAGACCTTATAGGGGACTGGCCTTGGGTGTGATATCTAAGTCTCCTAAATTGCCTCCTAACCGCTTGCTTCTCCCGGTTTCTTTATATATGGGAGAGATTTGTATAGTTGACAACATATATGCTCTGGTTGACTCTGGGGCAGCTGAAAATTTTATAGACTCTGGCTTTATAAAGAGAAACAACATTCCCATCAGAGAGAAGGAGATACCCTTGGCCGTTGAGGCCATAGATGGTAGACCATTAAGTTCTCCAGTTGTTACTCATGAGACTGTACCATTACACATGTACACAGGGGTTTTACACTATGAAACCATTCGATTCCAGGTCATCACCTCTCCCTCTTCACAGTTAGTATTAGGGTATCCATGGTTACGTGCTCACAATCCCATTTTTGACTGGGAGACAGGGCAAATAAAATCATGGAGTGAGGCCTGCCACGAGTCTTGTACGTTGGAAGTCACACCTTTGAATTCTATTGAGGTACCTACCAGTCCTCCTTTGTCTACGGTTATACCCCCTCAGTATTTATCTCTAAAGACTGTTTTCGATAAAAGGGAGGCTGAGAAATTACCGCCTCACAGACCCTATGATTGCGCTATTGACTTGTTGCCTGGCACTATACCTCCAAAGGGCAGGGTGTACCCCTTATCGGTTCAAGAAAACCGTGTCATGGAGGAGTATATTAAGGAATCACTAGAAAAGGGGTTTATTAGGAGATCCTCTTCTCCAGCTGGAGCAGGGTTCTTCTTTGTATCGAAGAAAGAAGGTGATTTAAGACCGTGTATAGATTATAGAGGTCTAAACAAAATCACTATCAAAAATGCATACCCTATACCTTTAATTACAGAATTATTTGACAGGCTGAAACATGCCACTGTGTTCACTAAATTAGACCTTAGGAGTGCATACAATTTGATACGTATAAAGGAAAATCACGAATGGAAGACTGCATTCAACACTAGATCCGGTCATTACGAATATACTGTTATGCCATTTGGGCTTTGCAATGCCCCAGCAGTATTCCAAGAATTTATTAATGATGTCTTAAGAGATTTTATTCACACATTTGTTATCGTATACTTGGACGACATATTAATATATTCTACAGATATACACACTCATCACAGACATGTTACGACAGTTTTGAAGACCCTTCTTGCTAATGGTCTTTATTGCAAGCTAGAAAAATGTCTGTTTGACCAAACCGAAGTCCAGTTCTTGGGGTATTTGATTTCCGCTAAAGGTTTTCATATGGATCCCCAGAAGCTTGCTGCTGTAATAGAATGGCCTCTACCGCAAGGTCTGAAAGCTATTCAGCGTTTTCTTGGGTTCTCCAATTATTATAGACGTTTTATCAAAGGTTTCTCATCCATTGTAGCACCTATTACCCGTATGACTAAAAAGGATGGCAATACTCGTGTTTGGTCTACCGAGGCACTTCAGGCTTTTGAATTTCTTAAAACTACGTTCGCCTCTGCACCTATTTTACAGCATCCTGTCCCCTCACTGCCCTATATTCTTGAAGTTGATGCTTCGGATATTGGGGTAGGTGCTGTCTTATCCCAAAGAGAGTCGCCTGAAAAGCCATTGCATCCATGCGGCTTCTTTTCTAAACAAATGTCCAAAGCAGAGAAAAATTATGATGTGGGTAATCGCGAACTCCTTGCTATTATTTTAGCACTTAAAGAGTGGAGACATTTGTTAGAAGGAACTAAGGATCCTATGCTCATTTTTACGGATCACAAGAACCTATCCTACCTTAGCGAAGCCAAAAGATTGTCTTCCAGGCAGGCTAGGTGGTCACTATTTTTTTTTTTTTTTGTGAGTAAACTCTTTAAAATATCGTTTTATTAAAGTGTTTGCGCGGTGAACAATTCGCAGTGAGGTTATGAGCAGTGCGAAACACGCAGGTTTCAATCAGTTAGAATCTCGTTTGAGGTCTTGAGATGCGCAGATCTCTGAGGATGCAAAAGTGATTGAGACTCGCAGGTCTCCTGACACAATAAATCTCTATTTACGATTGTAACGGACCGTTTTGCACACAAGGGGTAAAAACCGTTTATGCGATCGGCCCCCTTTCCAGAGATCCAGGCACAGCTACTGCAGAACACCAAAACTCACGAACTGGATACAAAATAGCACTCCAACTCCCGAACTGGAACCTCCCAAATAGCTGCTAGCAGACGAACAGGAAAAGCAGACGAACAGCTTACACTCCTGGCAATCAGTCTCTAACAGCATACAGTGAATCCCCCCAAGAACGAGACAAGGCTCCGTGTTGAGGGTCAAGCAGTGGTCTGAGGTGCTGGCACACCCAGCCTGGTTTTTATTACAGTCTTGCAAATACAGGACCGCCCACAGGGAGGTATAAAACAACCAATCACATCACAGTTACATCCCACATATTCCCTCCCCTTATCCTGAGAGGAAACTCAATTATACATACAGTTAAAACATACTTTCTACCCAACTTTCATAACTCTAAAACCATACATCACATTCACATAAAATTACATATGCACAATCAATCCATTCAGGGAACAACATATTCAAAAATGGCACAAATCAGACAAGGGGTTCAAAAGTTAGTAAAAAGTCCTTTGTGACTAAATGAAGCATGGCTTTCTGGCCCAAACCAGTTTCAGAGTCTTCTATCCTGGAGATAAGTAATTCAATTATCTCCCAGGATAGACACAAGACTCCATTAAGCACATGGTTGCAAAAAGACACAAAACACTTTAAAATACATAAAGTTACATTTATTACATAAAACACAGACATGTAACATATCCCCAGATAGCTCAGGTCTGAGCGCACATTATTAAGTGAATGGCGCTCAGACCACACGAATACAGTTTAATCGCCATGGAGCCAAAGTCTTTACAGTCAGTTTCATACAAATGGGCTCCATGGGATTCCTATCTGGGGTATAACACATTCAAACAAATCTACTGAACCCCAGGCAGAAAAGCACGAATACAGCTTTTCTGCAGGCAAAAATAAAGTCTTTTAAAGGGGGGCCATAGTCCAAAGGCAGCAGGCGAGCAACCAGGCTTCTCCAATGCAATGTGGCGAGATTGGTCTCGTCACATCTCTCCCCTTTTCCAAACAGACTAACAGGGTATCTGACCTCCTGCCGGTCAGTGCCCTTGTTAGTCCAGCAGCCCACCCACAACAAATAATCAACAGCACAGCCCACCCACAATAAATGGTTACTACACCTGGGTAAAGGAGAAGCTTGTCCATGTCCAGGTGCCTCACCACGGCTGTGCTGGGTACGGGTACGCTGACTTGGTGGGTTGCTGCGTGGGCAGAGACCAGCGGCACTCTGCCCTGTTGCCAGCGCTACTGGGAGGGTAGCCTGGTGGAAGCCTGGTTGTTGGAGGGGGAGACCGACTGTCTCCCCTTTAAATACACCGCTCTGCTGCTGCTGCTGGAGACTGACTGTCTCCCCTTTAGATGCACAGTCCTGCTGCTGGAGACCGACCGTCTCCCCTTTGGTTACCCATCTCTGCTGCTGGAGGGGGAGACCGACTGTCTCCCCTTTGGCTAAACAGCCCTGTCGCTGGGGGGCAGGACCGACCGTCCCTACCCCCTGTGCTGGCAGTGTAGAGACTACGGTCCCATCTGCACGGTTGTGGGGCTTACTGTCTCCCCCTGGTACATTAAGCTGCCGCTGGGGAGAGGGGGTAACAAGCTCCTCTCCCATACATACTTCCAGCTGCGGGGGAGGGAGACCGACTGTCTCTGCTCCCAATACAGAGTCCTGCTGCTGGGGAAAGGAGACTGGGCTCTCTATTCCCGGTAGGACACTCTGCCGCTGGGGAATGGAGACGGGGCTCCCAATTCCCAATGATCTGTGCTGCCGCTGGGGAATGGAGACTGGGCTCCCAATTCCCAAAGCATCATACTGCCGCTGGGGAATGGAGACTGGGCTCCCAATTCCCAAAAAATCACGCTGCCGCTGGGGAGGGAGGACACTGCTCTCCTCTCCCTGGACTTCACACTGCCTTCCCGGCATATCACTTGGCTGCTGGGGGGCAGGAACAACTACCTCTGCCCCCTGTAACTCAGCCTGCCGCTGGGGAGGGAGGACACTACTCTCCTCTCCCTGCACTTCACACTGCCTTCCCGGCATATCACTCTGCTGCTGGGGGGCAGGAACAACTACCTCTGCCCCCTGTAACTCAGCCTGCCGCTGGGGAGGGAGGACGCTGCTCTCCTCTCCCTGCACTTTACGCTGCCTTCCCGGCATATCACTCTGCTGCTGGGGGGCAGGAACAACTACCTCTGCCCCCTGTAACTCAGCCTGCCGCTGGGGAGGGAGGATACTGCTCTCCTCTCCCTGCACTTTACACTGCCGCTGGGGAATGGAGACTGGGCTCCCAATTCCCAATAAATCACGCGGCCGCTGGGGAATGGAGACTGGGCTCCCAATTCCCTGCAGGACCGGTGGAGAGACCTCGGTCCCATCTCTACCGGCCACCTGGGGTTCTTCCCAGTAAAACTGTACCATCTTGTCCCCTCTGAATGGGTCTGGCTCTGGGTCTGTCATGCTGCTCTCCAGCTGAGCCTTCTCACTGTATTGGAACAGCTGCTGGTAGCCCTGTTCTAGCTCCATCTCCCGGGTTACCAGGTGGACCAGGTCTTGCTCAATTTCGTGAGTGTCGTCCCAGTCATACCTGCTCTCCCTCCACTCCAAGAGATCACTGAACCGGGCTTGTGTAGGGCTCCCAAATTCGAGCTCTGAAAATGACTCCCATAACAAGCCAGGACCATCAAACTCCTCTCCCTCTGGCTTGTCATGCTCGGCTGTCCAGGGTAGGTACTGTGCCCCATACCACCAGAGCGCCTGGTAGGCATCTTCCAGCCAAATCTCCTGCCATACCCGGTGCTCCAATTCCTTCACCCATTCATCCAGGGGCTGTTCTCCCAGGAAGGGCATCCGCAGGGCTACTCGCTTCTGCAACCGCTGGTCTTCCTTGGGGAGTCTCTTGCCCCGCTGGTACTCCACAATACCCAGTGCCTGGTACCAGATGCCTTTACGGACTGCATCTCGGTCATCCATGGCACCCTCGTCATACTCCACTGCTGGTTCCATGCTGGTGCTGTCAGGGTCGCTGTACTGGGACATGCGTTGCCCTCAAATTGTAAAATCCAAAGAAATGGTGTCTCCTGTAGCTGTCCTTCTGGCTGTAGGAACGATCCCGCCGCTTGCCACCAATTGTAACGGACCGTTTTGCACACAAGGGGTAAAAACCGTTTAGGCGATCGGCCCCCTTTCCAGAGATCAGGCACAGCTACTGCAGAACACCAAAACTCACGAACTGGATACAAAATAGCACTCCAACTCCCGAACTGGAACCTCCCAAATAGCTGCTAGCAGACGAACAGGAAAAGCAGACAACAGCTTACACTCCTGGCAATCAGTCTCTAACAGCATACAGTGAATCCCCCCAAGAACGAGACAAGGCTCCGTGTTGAGGGTCAAGCAGTGGTCTGAGGTGCTGGCACACCCAGCCTGGTTTTTATTACAGTCTTGCAAATACAGGACCGCCCACAGGGAGGTATAAAACAACCAATCACATCACAGTTACATCCCACATATTCCCTCCCCTTATCCTGAGAGGAAACTCAATTATACATACAGTTAAAACATACTTTCTACCCAACTTTCATAACTCTAAAACCATACATTACATTCACATAAAATTACATATGCACAATCAATCCATTCAGGGGAACAACATATTCAAAAATGGCACAAATCAGACAAGGGGTTCAAAAGTTAGTAAAAAGTCCTTTGTGACTAAATGAAGCATGGCTTTCTGGCCCAAACCAGTTTCAGAGTCTTCTATCCTGGAGATAAGTAATTCAATTATCTCCCAGGACAGACACAAGACTCCATTAAGCACATGGTTGCAAAAAGACACAAAACACTTTAAAATACATAAAGTTACATTTATTACATAAAACACAGACATGTAACATATCCCCAGAGTGAATGGCGCTCAGACCACACGAATACAGTTTAATCGCCATGGAGCCAAAGTCTTTACAGTCAGTTTCATACAAATGGGCTCCATGGGATTCCTATCTGGGGTATAACACATTCAAACAAATCTACTGAACCCCAGGCAGAAAAGCACGAATACAGCTTTTCTGCAGGCAAAAATAAAGTCTTTTAAAAGGGGGCCATAGTCCAAAGGCAGCAGGCGAGCAACCAGGCTTCTCCAATGCAATGTGGCGAGATTGGTCTCGTCACAACGATATTCACTTAACATGTTGTAGATTGATTAATTACAGTCTGTCAGGTGCGTTAGCTATGGTCCTGTGGTTTGAGATCGCTCACTCTGCGTTATGATATTATTTGTTGTTTTAGGTCTTGTCGTTCGCTTGTCCTTGCAGGTTGTAATCATCTCTCAGTCTTTAATGTCGTTCATCTGTAATGTGTCTAGAGTGTGGATGATGGGATGGGTGGGGGGTGGTCGGTGAGCATGTTGTGTCTTTCAGTCACCTTCTTCCCGCCTGTATCTTCTATGGCCCCGTCTCACAGTGCCTATTGGCATGAGTGTGGGGTTGTGGGGGGGGTGTCCTTGCGTCTTAGTGTAGTCCTGTTTAGGGTTTGATCCCTAGTGTCAGTGTGTCTGTTAGTTCGTTTGATAAGTTCCCCTCTCAGTCTCCTCCATCCTCTATATGCATTAATGTTTCAGTGTCGCTGGGGTGGGTGCAGTGTGTTGTTTCCTCCTAGCGTGGCTCCCCCAACCTCTGGTTCTTGCTTAGCGTGCCCCCTGGCCGTGTAGATTTCATTTGTAACTAGTGTGATTCTGCCACTCAGGGGTCCTAGTGTGATTCCCCGGGTACTGGGCTCATCCGCAGGGGCTCTGAGGCAGGGTGGGGGTGTGGGAGGGCTGGAGGGGGGGTTTTACTTGGGTTTTGGGACGTCGTGCGTATCTCGGTTCCCTATGTGTCTTGTCTCCCTCCTTCCCGTGTCGGTGTTTGTGTTAGGTACACGTACCAGGATCCCCACATTTCCGCATGTTTGTCGCTTCTTCCCAGTAAGTCAGCGTATTTTGCTTCTGCTGCGTGGATTTCTTCTACTCTTTGAAGCCATTGCGTGATTGTGGGTGATTGGGTGCTTTTCCACAGTGTCGGAATCAAGGATTTGGCTGCATTCAGCAGGTGTCTCAGGATAGATTTCTTGTAGAGTGAGAGTGGTTTTTCCGTGAAGTGAATCAGTGCGGTTTCTATGCTGAGGTCTGGCATATCTCCTAGGATCTTGACCAGTTCTTGTTGGATCCCTTCTCAGAATGGTTTTATTATGGCACAGTCCCACCAGATGTGTCTCACTGTTCCTGATTGAGTTCCGCATCTCCAGCAGGTGTCTGGCGTCCCCGGGAATATTCTATGTAGTAGCGAGGGTGTTCGGTACCAGTGTGAGATCAATTTAAAGTTGGCTTCTTGGTATCGTGAACTGATCGAGCTCTTGTGCTGAAGTATGAGTATTTGCTCCCATTGGGCATCTGTGTATGTTCTGTCTGTGAGGTCCTCCCATCGCCTTTTGAAGGCTATGTTCCGAACTCGGTCTCCCAGTATAATCCGTTGGTATAGTATGGATACTCTCCCATCCGCTTCTGGTTCATTCACACACAGGTTTTCGAACCACGTGGTGTCTCTGTGTACTGCTAATCTGTGTGGCAGATTGTAGTAAAAATGTCGTAGTTGCATGTATCGAAACCTGTGCATGAGTGTGGGGGTGTCGGTTCCGGTCCATTCACGTATGTTCTTCAGTCCTGCGTTGGTTAGCGCCTTCTTCAGGGGTAAATAGTCATCGCCCTCTGTTGTTAGCCATGCACTCCTCGGGAGGCCGTCTCCTAGGTCGATGTTATATGTTAGTGGGATCAGCGGGCTCGGTTGGGGGGATATATATGTTTCTTTTCTCATTATGGCCCATGTTTTCAGCGTCTGTTCTATGGGCGAGGTCTTGTCGATATTTGGGGTTGCCCTCTGGGTGTGATGCCACACCTGTGAGTGTAGGGTTTTGTTTGTGCTTTCTCTATCTAGTGCCTCCCAGCGTTTGTGTTGAGGGGCCGTGTGCCAGTCTCTTATCCGTTGTAGGGTAGATGCGTAGTAGTATTTGCGGAAGTCTGGCAGTGCTAAGCCGCCCCACGCCTTGGGTAGGCATATTTTATCATGGCTAAGCCTCACTCGGTTCCCCTTCCAGACATATCTGCTAACCGCTGTCCTCAGAGTTGCGAAGAATTCCGGTGGTAGGTGCCAGGGTATGGTGTTGAAGTAATAGAGGAGTCTCGGTAGGATGTTCATCTTTACTACAGCTATGCGACCATGCCATGAGATGCAATCGTAATTCCAGGTTGTCAGGTCTTTCTGTATTTGATTGAGGAGTGGAGCGTAGTTCCGTGCGTAGGTTTCCGTTGGGTTGCTGGAAATCCAGATTCCCAGGTATCTCATCTGGTCTTCGCAGCTATGAAAGGGGTATGCTCTTTTGACGTGGTCCCAGTCAGGTGTTTGGGCTGAGATTTGTATTGTTTCGCATTTCGTGTGGTTTAGTTTAAGCCCGGATACTCGGCCGTAGCTATCGAACTCATCCATCAGTGCCGGTAACGTGTGTCTCGGGTCATCTATAAAGAAGAGCATATCGTCTGCATAAGCCGCAATTTTATGTTCCTGATCTTTATATTGGAATCCACGTCTGATCCTGTCTAGGAACGGTTCCAGTGTTAGGGCAAATAGGAGCGGGGATAATGGGCAGCCTTGCCTGGTGCCGTTGCTAATTAGGAATCCATCCGTGAGTGCTCCGTTGATTCGGATCCGCGCATTGGGGTTGCAGTAAAGTGTGTCTATCCACGCGAGCATCCCTCTCCCTAGTCCAGCTTTGTTGAGCGTCGCCATCATGAATTGCCATCTCACTCGGTCGAACGCTTTTTCGGCGTCCGTGGAGAGCATTAGTAGATTCTTATTTTCTCTACGAGCTAGGTGTTGGATGGTAAACGCTCTCAGAGTGCAGTCCCTAGCTTCTCTTCCTGGTATGAAGCCCGTTTGGTCCGGGTGTATCAGCCTGGGCATGTAGGGTTGGAGTCTGGTTGCTAGGATCTTGGAGAATAGTTTGACATCCGCGTTGAGGAGTGAGATAGGACGGTAGTTCCCGCAGTTTTCTGGGTTCTTGCCCGGTTTTGGTATGACCGTGATGGTGGCTGCCAGTGTTTCGGTGTGGAATCTGCCTCCGTCTTGGAGTTGGTTTAGTGCGGCGGTTAGGTGTGGGATCAGGGTATCGCCAAATTTTTTGTAATAGCCTATTGAGAAGCCGTCTGGTCCCGGTGCTTTGCCATTTTTTGCGGCCTTGATTGCTGTCCGTACTTCGTCTTCTGAGATCTGAGCTTCTAGGGATTCCGCTTCTTCGTACGAGAGCGCGTCGGGTTGGAATTCTTGTAGATATTGTTCTACCTGCCTGTTTTCTTCGCTTTGTCGCGTTTCCGTGTGGTTTGCGTGTATGTTATATAGTTTTGTATAATAGGAGCGGAATTCGTTAGCAATTTCTTCCGGGAACTGTGTGAGGTGTCCGTTTGAAGTCCGTATCGCCTGTACCTGTGCTCTCGCTTGTTGGCCTCGGATCAGACGGGCTAGCATTTTGCCACCTTTGTTGGCGTGTAGGTAGTAGAAGGCTTTAGAGCGTTGTATTGCTCTGTGGTGTTTACGGTCGATGAGCTCCGTAAGTTGTCTACGTGCTGTCAGGAGTTCCCGGTAGTGTGTTTCCATCTGGCTGCGCTTGTGGAGGGTTTCGAGGTTCGCTATTTGGGCCGTGAGGTCCGCCATTGCTTGTTGGTTTTCTCGCTTTTTGCGTGACGCAATCCGAATAAGGTGTCCCCTGAGGACGCTCTTGTGCGCCTCCCAAAGTGTTATATTCGACATATCTTCCGTGGTATTTTCTGCAAAGTATTGGTTCAGGTGTTCTGCTATTTGCGTTCGGATCGGTGTATCCAGTAGGAGCGATTCGTTTATCCTCCACGTCTTTTGGGTGGGTCTGAAGAGAGGGGAGTCGAGGTGTATGGATGATTCGCTGTGGTCTGCCCACGGGGTGGGTCTGATCGCAGCCTTTTTCAGGAAAGTGAGGCCTTCCTGTTGTATGAAGATGTAATCTATACGTGAATATCGACTATGGAGGGGCGAGTAGTAGGTATAGTCGCGGTCATCTGGATGGAGTGTGCGCCAGGTGTCTACCAATCTCAAGTCCTGGAGTGTCTTGCGAATCCTTCTGATCGCTGCCTGTGCTATGGAGCTGTGTCCTGTGGATGAGTCAGAGAGAGGTTCCAAGGTTATGTTAAAATCTCCTCCAAGCACTAGGATGCCTTCCGTGAATGCGGCTAGTTTTAAGAGTGTTCTGCAGAGGAATTTGGCTTGGTTCTTATTCGGGGCGTATACCGAGGCCAACGTGTATGTTTTCTGGGATATCATTCCCTTCACAAAGAGGAATCTGCCATTTGGGTCTACGACCGTTTCGGAGTGTGTGAACTGTAGATTGGTGTTTAAGAGGATCGAGACACCTGCTTTCCGAGCTGTTGGATGATTACTGTGGAAGGTGGTATGGTAGTGCTTGTTTCGTAGTCTGTGGTTATCCACGTCCCTGAGGTGTGTTTCTTGTAGTAGGGCGATAGATACTTGGCGACGTTTGAGGTCCTGCAGTAAGTGTGCTCTTTTTTCGGGTGCTTTCAAGCCCCGGCAATTTTGTGTAATGATATGGAAGGGTGCGGCTGAATATGTCATCCTGTAGGGATGGGCCAGTATCTACCGTGTGTGTGTGGATAGGGTCCTATGGGGTTAGCTTCCGAGTTCTGTGTACTCTATCCGGGTCAGTATGCACTTATTGGTATTTCAGTCGGGGGGGAGAATCAACCGGGTGTGGCTCCCTGCTCTTTTCGGGTGGTAGCTGTGTCAAAGGTCGGGTGTCGTGAGTAGGGAATGGGACGGTGTGGCGGTCGGGTAATGAGGTGAGTCAGTGGGTATAGATGAAGGGGTGGCTGCCCCAGAGCCCCTGCGACTTGGCCTCCTGCCCGCTTCCACTGGGTGTTGGCTGGCCAAGGGATTCTCCTGGTAAGCTTTTTAAAGGGGCCTTGCTGTTTGCAAGTGTATTTACTGGTGTCTAGTGGTGGTTCGGGTGTTCTCAGTGAATGATGAGTACCTGTGTAACTGGGTTGGTTAACAAAGCCAAATCGCCACTTAGTGTATACTAGGGCGTCAGGGCAGTGTTCCCCCCAGTAGTCTATGTATACACAGGGTTGGGTTGGGGTCGCGGCCTCCTAACCGTTTACGTTTTCCACTTAATATGTGGTGAGTTGGTTGTGGTATATAATGTGGTCTGGTTTCGTCAGCCGTCCTGGGTCTCCCGTCTCTTTTGCATTCAATTGTATTTGTTACGCTAAGTCGCTACATAAGTCTGGTCTTGATTTGGGTGGTATGGGTTCTCCTCTTGTGTGCTCCCTGGGCTCCCCCTAGACTTCCCAGGTGTGATCCCGTGGCGTCATGTTCTTGTGGTCACATGGGCGTTTGTGGTGGGCATATGGCTGAAGTGGCCCGTCCTCCTCGTCTGCTACGTTCGGGTGATCTCGTGAGCCAAGTCCTGACCAGTTGGTGGCAATGCTTCTTGTGAAGGGGGAGGGTACACGGGGGGGGTGGGGGGTGGTATAGGTCTTCTATAAAATCTGTCATTTAGGAACTCTGCGGTGTATGGGGGTTGCCATTGTGGGTATTGTTTCGAGCCCCCTGCCACCGCCAGTTCCGTAGTCGCTGCGGCCTACCTTCTACCTACGGCATCTCCTGTCGTCTAATGCTGGGTTTTGTAGCTACCAATTTCTCCCCCCGTCCAGTTCCGTCCCATCTATGTCTAATCGGGGCCTCCCCATTGACCTGTTTACGTGGTGGCTCATCCCATCCCGGTCTCTTACTCCGACGATATGGGCGTCTCTATAGCTCTATTACGCAGGTCTTTCGTGTTTAGGTAGGTTGTCACACGGGGCAGGCGTCTAGCGTCAAGGTTTGAGTTGTGGTCATGTCATCGGGGGGGGTGGGCCCAGCCTGCTGTGTGCTTGCCTTGTCAGAACGTGGTTCACCCTGTAATTAGTGCGTGGGTCTTAGGCAATTTACTGAATCTAACATGCAACATTTGGGAACCTTATAACATTAAAACATTAGAACATTAAAACATTTTCCCCTTTGTGTCTCTCATTGTGCTTGTCCGCCTGTTCGGATATAGGTAATGACCCAGAGCAGTGTCCCACCTCCATCCCTGCATCCCCTCCACCCTAAATGTAGTGTTATCCCGGTAGCCCCATATTAAGTGCGGTATTCCCCGACATTTAGTCTCAGGTTCCGTATGTGCGCGGCAAATAGCGTAGTACTTATCTGGGTACTGGGGATCACTTCCTGCCTCCGGTGTCGGTAGAGTCTGCAATCTCATGGGGCTCGCAGCAGTCTATCTCGTGAGGAGGGTGGGGGGGTCATCCTAGTTGGGGTGGGTGTGCTCCTTTGCTGTTATTCTTCCGGTTCTGCAGGATCCAGGTGTCTGCATGCTGTTGGCCGCCTCGGTGAGTCCCCTCTGCGGCGGCGTTGAGGTCTTGGTGTTGGAGGTCTTGGCCGTGGCTCTAGCGGTCCGAGGACCCAGTCCGTTATCTCCGTGGGCGGTAGTTCCAGGCGGTGTAGGAATCCCGGGCTTTCCTCCGGCCAGCGTAGGGGTATCCATTCGTTCTGGTATCTTGCGAGTAGGGCAAAGGGGAATCCCCACTTGTAGGGAATATTTCTCTCTCTGAGGAGGGTTGTGACGGGACGTAGGGCCCTGCGCGCTTCTAGCGTGAGCGGTGACAGATCTTGGAACAAGGCCACATCAGCTCCACGGAATCTCCATAGCGGTCTCGTGCGGGCTTTCTGCATTATTCGTTCCTTGTGCTTATAGTGGTGGAGGCAGCATATGGCGTCTCGTGGTGTGCCATCCGGTATCCTGGGCCTGTTTGCCCTGTGAGCCCTGTCAAACGTTAGGTCAGCAGGTAAGTCTTCCCCTAAGATGGTCTGGAAGAGGGCCTTCAGCGTGGCCTCAATATCTTCATCCGTCTGCGGTTCGGGTAGGCCGCGCACTCGGATGTTTGAGCGGCGGCCTCTATTGTCCAGATCTTCTGTTTGCCGTCGCAGGGCTAGTAACATGTTTCCCTGTCTGGTGACCGCTGTGGTTGTGGTTCCCGTCCTCCCCATAGTCTCCTGCATATTCCCCTCTAGTGTTTGGAGCCTGCCGTTGTGTGTAGTCATTTCAGCCCTCAGGGCTGTTACCTCTAGGCGGATCGCCGCGTGCAGGTCGTCTGATAGCGTTTGGAGGTCCGTTTTCGTGACCATTTGGGCTGCCAGCGCTCTGATATCCGCGCTGATATCTGTTAGTGTGGGACCGGCTGTCTCTGGGGGTAGCACGTGGTGCGGCGAGTCGGCTATTGTTGCGCCCGCCTGCTCGCGGGATGCGGCTGCCGGAGTCTGCAGGTATTCATCCATGGGGCCTGCCTGGGAGCCTGTAGGGTTGCTCCGGGGTGTTTGGGAGCCGTCCGGGCGCTTCGTGCGTCCCATTTCCGACCCTCTCTGCTTAGTTAGCGTGCTGTATGTAGCTGTGGGAGACGGAGCTCTCAGTTTAGGCTGCCATTCTCCTCGGTGTCCAGGCCACGCCCCTAGTCACTATTTTTGTCCCGTTTCAATTTTATTATCACCTATAGGCCAGGTGATCGCAACACTAAAGCAGACGCTCTGTCCAGACAGTTCGAAACTACTGACAAACAGGAGATTGATGTTACTCCTGTCATTCCCCCAGACAGGATAATAGCTACTACTATTTTGTCTATTTCCTCGTCCCTCTTGCAGGCCATACAAGCGAAACAAAGCATGGCACCTAGCGAGAGGCCTAATGATAAACTGTTCATTGATGTTCCTGAGAGACGGGATATTATGTCATTATATCATGATACTAAGACTGCTGGACATCCTGGTATTTCCAAAACGGTGTCAGCTGTTTCTCGGTATTTTTGGTGGGATTCCTTACGAAAGGATGTCACTGACTATATAAGTGCTTGTACTACTTGTGCCTGTATGAAATCCTCCCGTAGAGTTCCTTGTGGGCTGTTGCATCCGTTACCCGTTCCCGAGAGACCTTGGTCTAACCTGTCCATGGATTTTATTGTTGAATTACCCCCTTCAAATGGTAACACAGTAATCCTGATGATAGTGGATCGGTTCTCCAAAATGGCTCACTTCGTGTCTCTTCACAAGTTGCCCACATCCAAGGAACTGGCTCATATCTTCGCTAGAGAAGTATTTCGATTACATGGGATTCCCGTATCTATTGTATCCGATAGGGGTAGCCAATTTATTTCCAGGTTCTGGAGGGCCTTTTGTTCAGAAATGGGTATTTCTCTCTCATTTTCTTCCGCTTATCATCCCCAGTCTAATGGGGCTGCTGAGCGTGCCAACCAGTCTCTGGAGCAATACCTCCGTTGTTTTGTGTCTCACCATCAGGACAATTGGTCTGACCTGCTTCCTTGGGCTGAATTTGCTCGGAATAACGCCACTCATGATTCTTCCGGCAAGACCCCTTTTTACGGTGTCTATGGCCAGCATCCCGTTGTTCTTCCGGCTGCATTCTCCTCACAGGGGATGCCAGTTCTGGATGAGCATTTGGCTGGTTTGCGTAATACTTGGGAGCAGGTTCAGCGTTCTTTGGTGGACGCTGCTACTCGCCCGAAGGCTCAGGCTGACAAGCATCGCAGAGCAGCTCCGTCCTATGTTGTGGGGGACAGGGTTTTGCTTTCCACGCGGAATATTCGTCTCCGGGTGCCTTCTATGAAATTGGCTCCCCGCTTCATTGGACCTTATCGTATTATACATAAGGTTAATCCTGTTTCTTATGCCTTAGGCCTGCCTAAGAATCTACGTATTCCTAATGTTTTTCACACCTCATTGTTGAAACCTTTCGTACGCAACCGCTATACCCGGCATACTCCTCCTCCCCCTCCTATCTCGGTGGAGGGTCATGAGGAGTTTGAAGTGTCTGCTGTTCTTGACTCTCGTTTCCTTAGGGGTCGACTTCAGTACTTGGTACATTGGAAGGGTTATGGGCCTGAGGAGCACAGTTGGATTTCGGCTGATGCTGTCCATGCTCCCCGTCTTGTGCGCTCTTTCCATTCTCGTTTTCCTGCCAGGACTGGTCCTACCCGCCCGGGGGGCGTGTCCTCAGGGGGGGGTACTGTAGCGTTACTTACCTTAACCGGGGGCCGGTCGCGGTCCTCTCTTCAAGCCGCGCGCGGTCCTGCGGCTGCACGAGCCGCGCGCGGCTCATCCGACTGCTTCAGATGGAAGGCGGGCAGTGACCGCGTGAAGCGGTCACGTGTCCCGCCTGAAACTAAGAGCGCGCCGCGAGTCTCGGGCGCGCTCTTAAAGAGACAGTGGGAGCCTAATTGCCAAAAGGCTCCCATTGGCTCCTGTCATACCACACTCCCTATACAATTACCTATGGGGGTGTGGAAGTGACAGGAGCCAATCACTTTCGTTTTAAAGCTATTTAAACTTACCTTTTTCCCTTAGCTCGTTGCCCTATCGTGGTTTCTGTTTCAGTTCCCTTTAGCGCTTGTGGTGTTCAGTTGTGTTTTCTCGTATTGACTTTGGCTTCGTATTCTGACTTCGTTTTCGCTTTATCCTTATCTGTACTGTTTGCCGGCTTGCTGTTTTCCGTGTACCAGACCCCGGCTTGTCCTAGTTTACGCTGTCTCTCTGTGCCCTTGACCTCGGTTTGTTCCTGGCTCTGTCTCCTCTCATATACGTCGAGTCCGGCCATTCTAAGGTCCGGTAGACGTATCTCTCCTCTGTATTTGCCTCTGTTTAGCTGGATCCTGCGTGTAGGGGTATATTCTCGTTACAGATGTACAAAGACGCATCTACACCACTCTGAAGAATCCCCCACTACAAAAGACTGTTTTCACCTCTACAAAGATATACCTCGTTGTTTGATTCATCTACCAGTCAGACTATTTATTCTGGACTTCTATTTGTTTATTATCTATCATATATATTGCATTCTAGTCTGCCTATTCTATGCGCTTTTAATTTATGTGGTTTGTAGTGG
>OW240914.1:2506248-2628904 GCA_933207985.1 Pelobates cultripes | reverse complement strand
TTTTTGTTTTTTTTAGTTCGACGGTTATGATGGTTTTTTTATTTGCCCTTTTTTGGGGCTGAAAAATGAAGATTTGAGAAAAAAGAAGACGTCGAATGGTAAGTTTACTTTTATTTTACAGGTTAGTTATTTTATTCCCCCCTCACTATTTTTTAGGGTGAGGGGGGTAGGTAGGAACTTTTTATTTGGGGGTGGGTGGGTGACTAGGGGCTTGGGGACCCCTAGTCACCTTGGGGGGGGGAATTTACTTACGGCCCCCACCCGCAGCCCAGGGATGGGGGCCGGGGGGGGGAGGACAGTAGGTCCCCCTCCCATTAGTCTTTATGGCCCCCACCCGCCGCCCAAGGGTGGGGGTGGGGGGGGGCAGTAGGTCCCCCCCCTCATTATTGCTCCCACCCGCCGCCCAGGGGTGGGGGGCGGGGGGGGCAGTAGGTCCCCCCTCATTATTGCCCCCACCCGCCGCCCAGGGGTGGGGGCCGGGGGGGGGCAGTAGGTCATTTGGTCTCCCCCCTTATTTTATTTTAGGGCCCCCACCCATCGTTTAGGGGTGGGGGCCAATAGTTTGCCACAGGCTGCTCACTGTTTACCAGACATGCCCCTACTCGCAGTATAGCGAGTAGGGGCATATTACTTACTAATACTAAGTAATTTTTACTTGGTATTAGTAAAGTTGGCTGAAAGACCTAAATTGGTCTTTTAGTAGATAGCTCCCTGATACCGTGGGAATTAGGGAGTTATCTACTAAGCGGCTGCAAGATGCAGCCACAGCAAGAATAGGATCAGAGTTTCATTCATTAGAATGAAATTCTGATTCGAACAAAGTGCCGAATTGCGTTCTAAAAGAAACGAACATACTGTTCTCATTCAGTTAGAACGCAATTCGGCAGTTTCGTGTAAAATGACAGGAAGCATCGTGGGAACACAGTGGAAAGGTAAGGATCATGGGAAAATTGCTCTAACCAGCGGAAATGAAGCACACTTTGCTCCTCCGCTGCTCAAGCGGAGGAATCCTCCATAAGGCAAAGAGTCCCTACTTTGTCTTATGATTTTAAAGAAAACTAAAGAAGACAGGAAGAAAAGAAGAACAGATCCTGAGAGAGGGGGAGAAGAGGAAGAGATTGAGGAAAGGTAAGTTCGGCATGACAGTGCCGCTTTAATGTCCTGTAATATTAATTGGTTGCAGTATTAATGTCCTGTAATATTAATGGGGTGCGTTATTAATGTAATGTAATATTAATGGGGTGTAGTATTAATGTCCTGTACTATTAATGGGGTGCATTATTAATGTACTGTAATATTAATGGGGTGCAGTATTAATGTCCTGTAATATTAATGGGGTGCATTATTAATGTACTGTAATATTAATGGGGTGCAGTATTAATATCCTGTAATATTAATGGGGTTTAGTAATAATGCCCTGTAATATTAATGGGTTGCAGTATTAATATCCTGTAATATTAATGGGGTGCATTATTAATGTACTGTAATATTAATGGGGTGCAGTATTAATGTCCTGTAATATTAATGGGGTGCATTATTAATGTACTGTAATATTAATGGGGTGCAGTATTAATATCCTGTAATATTAATGGGGTTTAGTAATAATGTCCTGTAATATTAATGGGTTGCAGTATTAATATCCTGTAATATTAATGGGGTGCATTATTAATGTACTGTAATATTAATGGGTTGCAGTATTAATGTCCTGTAATATTAATGGGGTGCATTATTAATGTACTGTAATATTAATGGGGTTTAGTAATAATGCCCTGTAATATTAATGGGTTGCAGTATTAATGTCCTGTAATATTAATGGGGTGCAGTATTAATATCCTGTAATATTAATGGGGTTTAGTAATAATGCCCTGTAATATTAATGGGTTGCAGTATTAATATCCTGTAATATTAATGGGGTGCATTATTAATGTACTGTAATATTAATGGGTTGCAGTATTAATGTCCTGTAATATTAATGGGGTGCATTATTAATGTACTGTAATATTAATGGGTTGCAGTATTAATATCCTGTAATATTAATGGGTTGCAGTATTAATGTCCTGTAATATTAATGGGGTGCATTATTAATGTACTGTAATATTAATGGGGTGCAGTATTAATGTCCTGTAATATTAATGGGGTGCATTATTAATGTACTGTAATATTAATGGGGTGCAGTATTAATATCCTGTAATATTAATGGGGTTTAGTAATAATGCCCTGTAATATTAATGGGTTGCAGTATTAATATCCTGTAATATTAATGGGGTGCATTATTAATGTACTGTAATATTAATGGGGTGCAGTATTAATGTCCTGTAATATTAATGGGGTGCATTATTAATGTACTGTAATATTAATGGGGTGCAGTATTAATATCCTGTAATATTAATGGGGTTTAGTAATAATGCCCTGTAATATTAATGGGTTGCAGTATTAATATCCTGTAATATTAATGGGGTGCATTATTAATGTACTGTAATATTAATGGGTTGCAGTATTAATGTCCTGTAATATTAATGGGGTGCATTATTAATGTACTGTAATATTAATGGGGTGCAGTATTAATGTCCTGTAATATTAATGGGGTGCATTATTAATGTACTGTAATATTAATGGGGTGCAGTATTAATATCCTGTAATATTAATGGGGTTTAGTAATAATGCCCTGTAATATTAATGGGTTGCAGTATTAATATCCTGTAATATTAATGGGGTGCATTATTAATGTACTGTAATATTAATGGGGTGCAGTATTAATGTCC
This sequence comes from Pelobates cultripes, assembly GCA_933207985.1. Classification (NCBI taxonomy): domain Eukaryota; kingdom Metazoa; phylum Chordata; class Amphibia; order Anura; family Pelobatidae; genus Pelobates; species Pelobates cultripes. The sequence continues at coordinate 2,626,142 of OW240914.1, read as the reverse complement.
TGTAATATTAATGGGGTGCATTATTAATGTCCTGTAATATTAATGAGGTATAAGGGGGAGGTCGGGCCCTATGAACCCTATGTCCTGTGGTTTGCTATTTTGGGATATCCTGTTGTTTGGAATTAGTCACCCAATTCTTAATTCAGGTTTCTCCTCGTTCACGTTTGGAGGGTGTTAGCTTCTAAACAGGAAACCAGAAAATGAAAACAATGATTAAAGCAGAATAAAATAATATTTAGAACTATCATAGGGATGTTGTATGTTTAAATAAATATGTTTCCGTTCCCCACAGCTGAGTGACTTGGCATTTCTATAAATTTCTGGATATTGAGTGTTCCGACGTTTTAACGCTTCCTGGGACAATCAGTGTTTGTTTTGGGTGATAACTAATCATTCAGTGGAATGACAGTGATAAAGGAAATAAACTAATAGAGAAAGAACTGCTATCAGCGGCTGTGACGGTAATAACCGTAAATTTTGCGCTAATTATTACAGACAGTATTATTGTAACGGCTACCCCAGTTAGTAAGAGGGTATCAGCTGTTGGAGATGTCCTTTTTCCCCTGCAAGTCGCTGTGTAGTGGTGGAGTTGCTTATTCCTATTCACTGGATCCCAGTAAAGAGTCAGGCAGAGCTCTTAAAAGAGCTGGGTGATTAAGCTGCATATCCCCTTCCAAGAACGAGACAAGGCTACTGTTACGGTACCTCCAGTAGTAAAATGTACAAACCGCCGTTTAGCGAGTATCCCCCGTTCGCAATAATGTGGTCGGGTAGCGGGTATAATAAAACCATGCGAACCGCCAGCCAGGGAACACTCCAAACTCCCGAACGGTACCTGTACGGCTAATTCCTTTCACGAGCTGCAAATCCACGAACGGCAAATAGTAACCGAACGTCAATATCTCCCAAGCGGCAAATAATCCAAATAAGTAGTCTCTAGTCGCTGGTAACCAAATCCCCCCAATAACGAGACCAAGCTCCGCTTTGAGGGTAAAACACGAACTCATTTACTGTGGGCTACCTGCCCGGTATTTATGCAGGTCTCCCCTCTGCTCGGGGGATAATTGGGAAGTAACTCAATTATCTCCCCGAGCAGAGGCAATCGCCATTTTAAATACAAGTCACAAAAACACATGAAAATCTATAACTTCATAACTGCCGAACATATTACATTCGTATTACATATCCCCAGATAGCCTGGATCTGAGTGCACATTATTGGAGAATAGTGCTCAGATCCCATTCGCACAGTTCAATCGCCATGGAGTCAAAGTCTCTTTCAGTTCTTCGGTATGCGATTGACTCCATGGGACGGCTATCTGGGTTAAGTCCATTCGTGTGGTTGAATCTCCCGAACAGCTGGCATTCGTATACTTTTGTCGATTGAGAAGGGGAGGTCGACGGCTTCAGCGGTGTTCGGCTGAAAAAGTGTCCGTTTTCAGATCCATGAAATAATCGCCGAACACCGCTGGTCGTTCGCATGGACAAAATGGCCGCCGCCTCGTGGTCGACATACGAACGACGACCACCCGGCATTCGGTTTTAATTGAGAAGTGTCTGTGGTTAACCGCAACGTTCTAATTGGGATCAATAGGTTAACCAGCAGCACACTTCTCTTCTGGGTGGCCGTCCGTTCGGTAGTTCCGTTCGACAAAAACCGACATTCCCTTGAATAAAGCATACGAATGGAGAAATTCATGTAACCGGCAAAACAGGCGAACAAAGCATTTGTAATCCAGACAGATGGGTTTGTCACAGCTACGTTTTGAAGGGTCAAGAAGAACTGAATTTTAATGGCAGGTACTCTCCTTTTATGTGATGCTTCCCATGCAAGGGAGCCACCCATATAATTATTACAGTAACCAATACAACACAAGGTACCACCCACACATCTCCTTCACTTAGATAAGCGTTTAACAAGCACACATTTTTCCCCAAGTTTTGGATGTACCCCAAATATCTGAGGTACATTCATAAATCCAGTATCCCCTGATAGCCCTAATCTGGGGGAGCAACATATTTAAAAATCACCCAGATCAGGTCAGGGGTTCGGGAGTTATGAATGTAAAGTTTATCATATAAACTTTAAAGTTTTGACCGACCGCACATGCACAATAGCCGAAAACAGTTCCATAAGTTTTGGCCTTGCGGTTGGTCTCCATTCTTGGATTAAAAGTCCCGAAGTGCTTGCCATCCGTGAATATCCTGGGGTTCGTTACAATCCCCATGTTTAACTTAGTATGTCTACCGAACGGCGTAGTTCGGTAGTTTCGGCACGAATTTATGGACGTCTGGAGGTCTCAGCGGTGTCTGCCCAGTCGAGATTTTAGTTCCAGACAATAGACGGCAAAACACCGCTGTTCGGGAGTTTAAGATGGCCGCTGCCACGGGTAAAACTCCCGAAATGACGGCTGTCTGTCTATTGTGGAGGATTCGTCTATTTCTGCCCCCTTTCGTGTAAATGGCTGTTTCTATAGCCCAGCCATACGAATGACTGTTTCACCGAATGGATGGCCACCCAGAAGAAGTGTGCTGCTGGTTATCCTCTTGATCCCAATTAGAACGTTGTGGTTAACCGCAGACACTTCTCAATTAAACCGAATTCAGGGTGGCCGTCGTTCATATGTCGACCACGAGGCAGCGGCTATTTTAAAACGCACGAAAGCCCAGCAGTGTTTGGCACTGATTCCATGGAACTAAAAACGGACACTTTTTCTGCCGAACACCGTTGAAACAATGGGTCGCCTGGCTGCCTCAACGAAAGCGTACAAAACACCGGCCGTTCGGGAGTTTTGAAACACACAAAAGGACGTAACCCAGATAGCCTTCCCATGGAGTCAATCGCATACCGAAAGACTTAAGAACTTTGACTCCATGGCGATTGAACTATGTGTGTGGGATCTGAGCGCTATTCACTAATAATTTGCACTCAGATCCAGGCTATCTGGGGATGTGTGATACGAATGGGAAATGTTTGGTTATTTTAAAGTTATATATTTTTATGTATTTTGTGGTATTGCATTTAAGATGGCGATTTGTCTATGTCCTGGAGATAATTGAATTACTTCTCAATTATCTCCAGGGCAGAGGGGAGGAAACCATATTGCATTGTGGGAAAAGCTTGTGATTGTATGTCTGAAATGTCCTCATGTCCATCTGTAATTCCAGTCTCCCATTTGGTCCCCTAGGGGAGTGTCCACCAAGTGGGAGACCTGCATAAATACGGGCAGGTAGCCCACTGTAAAGCCAGATCCTGTTTGACCTTCAATGCGGAGCTTCTGTCTCGTTATTGGGGGGATTTCTTCTTTGCGCTTAGAGACTGCTGATTGGAACCGAATGCCGCTTGGTGGATATCGTTGTTCGGCGGCTAGCAGCAGTTCGTGGATTTCCGTTCGGGAGTTTGGAGCCTTTCACGGATCCCGGTCGGGAGATTGCCGCTTCCCCTGAGGTTGGTTCATATACTGCAGTTTAGGTGAACGGAGTTATTGGTATTGCCGAAGGGGAAGGCTAACTAAACGGCGGTTTCGTTTAAAAACACCTGGGGTGTCTTAACAACGGCCACCCAGGGACTTAAACCGAGCGTTCGTGGGTTTTCAATATGACTGTATTAGCCGAACAGGGAGGTAAATTGAAGCACAATTAGGTATCAGGGTGGTCCGGTGTTCGGTAGTTTTCCTTCATACGGTGAATGCAGTGTCAATATAGTTTCGGTGAAAACAATTAAACGAATGCTTTAATTTACTGAAAGTCTTTGGAGAAAATCCACACGAAAGCAGGTAGAACATACAGCTTGATGTCCTTTGCTGGATAATCCGTGGTCTCTGTTACTTGATATGAACACCAATAAAATACCAATAAAATACAATGAAGGCTGAGTTCAAACTCCGCCCATCACATCACAGTCTCCCTGCTGGATTGATCACAGTGGGTTTGTGTAGAGTTGTGTCATGAGGATTTGTTAGATAATGTTAAATACAGTAATCATCGGGTGAGTGGGCAGCGTAGACAGGAATTTAATATGTTTTATTGGGATCCGGCTACGGGAGAGGTAAATATTGATTTACTGTACCCTGAATTAGCTCCTTTCTCTTAAATTAAAGTGCAGGTTGTGTGGTCAATGTAACACATTATAGCAACACATTTCTTTTTCTGTTTTTCAGATACATATGTCTGAAGAAAGCTGGGCCGACCATGCCTACCAAACACTGAGAGGCTCTGGAGCCGTTAGCTACTTAATTTCATTAATAATGACATAGTAATGTTTCCCGTCTGCCAAATAAACCGTGGACAATAAAGCTTTACATTTCAATACATCCTGCCTGCGGAACCTTGCATGTGACTTAATATGACACCTTATGGTAGGGTGTCTCCACCGGCCTAATATTGATATAGATGCTGTATTTGGTTATTGATGTAACTGGCTTTTGTAGACATCAGGGTGTGAAAGCACTTTTGGTGGAATTTATCACATACTGGGTACAATGTATTCCTCTAATTAAACTATATTACAAGGAAGACCGCTAACCCACCACCATGTATCTGTTGTGGAAATGAGATATTGACATATTTTCTAGTTAGTAAAATGCCTATTTACTCATTTAACTGAAATCAGTATATAAGCTATTCACGCATATTTAGACAAAATGGCCACTAGAAGCTTCTAACCCCTCCCTCCCTATAACACCGACTAACTACCTCGTGTATCAAGATGGCGCTGGGATCTGGGGGAGACCCTCATGGTCTCAGTGACATCACCCTTAGTAGGCAGAGCACTAAGACAACTACTTAACACCTAACCAATTAATACAGTATTATTCCATGTTATCTCTGACAATGCTTATGATGTAATTTTGCTTTAAAAGGGACCTGCCGTCCCCTCTGAATAAACATTCCTCAAGTTATTCAACAACCTGAAACCTGTGTCTGGTGTGAATTACTTTAGGAAGTGTGCATGCATTGTTTCTTAATTTGGCCAGGGGCAGATACACAAAGAATAATCAATTTATTGATTGATTTCCATTTCAGTATCATTCATTGGGATACATTCCTTATCTCAGTCAGCATGCGTTCCATAGCAAGCACAAGGTCTGCAGAAATAATAAATGGTGTATCTCTCTCAGAGATATGTGGTGTATTGCTCTCAGAGATAATATGTGGTGTATCTCTCTCAGAGATAATATGTGGTGTATCTCTCTCAGAGATAATATATGGTGTATCACTCTTAGAGATATGTGGTGTATCTCTCTCAAAGATAATATGTGGTGTATCGCTCTCAGAGATAATATGTGGGAATTGCTCTCTGAGATAATATGTGGTGTATTGCTCTCAGAGATAATATATGGTATATCACTCTCAGGGATAATATGTGGTGTATCTCTCTCAGAGATAATATGTGGTGTATGTCTCTCAGAGATAATATGTGGTGTGTGGCGGAACCAGCCTCGCCACTGGGCATTGGAGAAGACTGATTGCCAGCCTCCTGCCATGTGACTATGGCCCCTGGGATGTATTGCCTGCTCTCCTGTACTGCTGAGGATTGCTACCAACTAGGTGGATTTGGCTATGGAGCTTGTGTAGTGCCCTCTGTTGGTAGCAACAGTAATATGCAATACCTGAATAGCAAAACTGGTATTTTGCATATTCGGGTAGATTTGCATATCGCTAATTCTGCATGCAGGAGACGCATTTTGTGTTAATTATGGTCTTCCCCACCCATTTATAAATATATAATTATGTTATAATAAGTCACTGTATGTTGCCTGCTATGATTTGATTGTTTGTAATTTTATTGAATTTTCACAGCAATGTTAATGTAATGACCATATGGGCTAGTCCCAAGTAAAATAAAGTTTTAGACAGTTCTACTTCACCCTCAATTTGGAGTCCTGTCTCTTATTGGGGGGAATCTGCTACAAGGGATTGCTATGCTCTGCATGTTCACTTGCAATAATCACTTCTAAGCTCTTTTAAGAGCTTGTTCCTGCTTTGCTCGGAAGGAAGAGAGGTTCTGCCTGTGGTGGTTGTGGTGTCGACTAGAGTAATTGGAGCCCTCAAAAAGCGTTAGGAGCATCCATCAACGGAGGTACCCAGTCGGGGTGCCAGGTGATCCGTTACATTGGTGGCAGCGGTGGGATGGCTTCCTAGCCTTGGGAAAACCAGCACTGCTTCAGAGATGGAAGGCCGTGCAGTATCTCACTTTGACGCCAGGCTCCAGCAGCGACTACAGGATGTGATGCGCAGTATGGAGTATCCTATCCCAGAGGAAAGAGAGACAGAGTGGAGGGTGGTGCTTCGTACCGATCTCTGGAAGGAGGACATCGACGAAATTCGACCCTTCCGGTGCGAGGAAATCCTGACCACTAACCAGCGCCAAGCAGAACAACTAGAGCTGCGGATGCCGTTATTGGGAAACCAGCCCTCAGAGGAATGGGTAAGCGAACTGGAGACGCTAGTTGAGACTGAGCTGTAGCTGGATGATTCCTATCGGGCCCTGCGGTGGCATGCTTACCACCTCTAACCATGACTGATCGAGTACAAGTGTATTGAGGGGGAAGACTACGATGGCCCTGGTTTGTTGTGGGATACTATTGAAACTAGTCTCTGGTTCGGAGACACCGACATTGCTCGCTTCTGGACCATCCAAGCTGAGCGGGCAGACAGCTGGGACCTTACGGAGATTGATGCCATTCAGCCAGATCTATCTTTTCTTGCCAACCGAGAGTGGGAACTAGAACAGGATTATTGTGACAGAATCATCTGTCTGTTTATTGCTGGTGGATTCGTCTATTTTGCCCCGTTCGTGTAAATGGCTGGTTCCTATAGCCCAGCCATACGAATGACCGTTTTTCCCGAACAAAACTACCGAACGGATGGCCACCCAGAAGAGAAGTGTGCTGCTGGTTAACCTATTGATCCCAATTAGAATGTTGTGGTTAACCGCAGACACTTCTCAATTAAACCGAATTCAGGGTGGTCGCCGTTCGTATGTCGACCACGAGGCAGCGGCCATTTTAAAACACGCAAAAGCCCAGCGGTGTTCGGCTCTATTTTCATGGAACTAAAAACGGACACTTTTTCTGCCGAACACCGCTGAAACAACAGAACGCCTGGCTGCCTCCACGAAAGAATACTGTAACGGACCGTTTTGCACAAAAGGGGAAAAAACCACTTAGACGATAATCCCCCTTTTCAGAGACAGGCACAGCTACTGAATAATCACCAAAACTCACGAACCGCCAATAAGTGAATGCTCCAAACTCCCGAACGGCATACAAGGGAATAAGGTAGCACTTCAAATAACCGAACAGGAACCATACGAATAGCTGCTAGCAGGCGAACAGGAAAAGCTTCCAAGCGGCTTACACTCCTGGCAATCAGTCCTTAGCAGCATACAGTAAATCCCCCCAAAGACGAGACAAGGCTCCGTGTTGAGGGTCAAGCAGTGATCTGTTTAATGAGGGCTACCTGCCCAGCTTTTATGCAGGTCTCCCACCTGGTGGAGTAAATCCCCCCAAAGACGAGACAAGGCTCCGTGTTGAGGGTCAAGCAGTGATCTGTTTAATGAGGGCTACCTGCCCAGCTTTTATGCAGGTCTCCCACCTGGTGGACACTAGGGGACCAGATGGAAGACTGTGACAAGGGACAGACAAGTATACAAATAGGACACACAGTCACAGTATATTCCCACAATGCATCCTGGCTTCCTCCCCTCTGCCCTGGGAGATAATTGGGAAGTAACTCAATTATCTCCCAAGACAAGGGCAAAACTCCATTACACACGTGGGAACACAAAACCAGCATAATACTTTAAAATGCACAAAGTAACATTTACTACATAAAACACAGACATGTAACATATCCCCAGATAGCTCAGGTCTGAGTGCACATTATTAAGTGAATGGCACTCAGACCACACGAATACAGTTTTAATTGCCATGGAGCCAAAGTCTTTAATTCCACGAATAGGCTCCATGGCATAGCTATCTGGGTTAAAACATTCCTCCAACATAAAATACCGAATTTACATGCATTCGTTCAATCCGTGCGAATTAGAACCAGGGGTTGGAGGTTCAGCGGTGCCTGCACGTAAAAGTGTCCGGGTTTGGTGCATGAAAGCCGGGCAGACAAGCGCTGGCTGCCCGGGGAGCTCCAGAACACCGCCATCGTGTGGCGGCTAAGTGTAACCGCGACCACCCAGTAACAATCAATTAAGCTGCGGTTAACCGCAGCTACTGGGTGGTCAATTGCCGGCACACGCTCGTTAAGCCGCGGTTAACCGCGGCTTCAGGGAGGTAAATGGAGGGCGCACTCCAGCTTCTGGGTGGCCAATTAAGGTCGCCGGCCGGCTTCCCACGGCTCTGGGGAGGCTGAAAAGAGACTGTTTGTTTGGTAGTTGGAATCTACCGAACGGCTGTGCAGAAAGGGAGAAATAAATCCTTCTGCACAGTAAAATTAACCCTTTAGCTGCCGGTCCATAATCCAAAGGCAGCAGGCGGGCAACCAGGCTCCTCCAATGCAATGTGGCGAGATTGGTTTCGTCACAAATACGAATACCGCCCGTTCGGGAGTTTTGAAGCATACGAAAGGACTTAACCCAGATAGCCTTCCCATGGAGTCATTCGTATACCGAAAGACTGTAAGAACTTTGACTCCATGGCGATTGAACTATGTGTGTGGGATCTGAGCGCTATTCGCTAATAATATGCACTCAGATCCAGGCTATCTGGGGATATGGTGACTGGCTTTGCCCTGGAGATAATTGAGTTACTCCTTAATTATCTCCAGAGCAGAGTGGAGGAAACCATAGTGCATTGTGGGTAAAATCTGTGACTGTGTGTCTGGAATGTCCCCATATCTGTCTGTCATTTAAGTCTCCCATTTGGTCCCCTAGGGGAGTGTCTACCAAGTGGGAGACCTGCATAAATACGGGCAGGTAGCCCACAGTAAAGCCAGATCCTGTTTGACCCTCAATGTGGAGCTTCTGTCTCGTTATTGGGGGGATTTCTTCTTTACGCTTAGAGACTGCTGGATGGAACCGAAAGCTGCTTGGTGGATGTTATTGTTCGGCGGGTGGCAGCAGTTCGTGAATTGCCATTCGGGAGTTTGGAGCCGTTCACAGATCCCGGTCGGGAGATTGCCGCTTCCCCTGAGTTTGGTTCGTGCACTACAGTTTATGCGAACGGGGATTATTTGTATTGCAGAAGGGGAAGGTCGCCTAAATGGCAGTTTCGTTTAAAAGACACTAGGGGTGTCTTAACAATTGGTGGCAGCGGTGGGATCGTTCCCACAGACTACAGGACAGCTACAGGCGACACCATTCCATGGATTTACAATTTGAGGGCAACGCATGTCTGAGTACAGCGACCCTGACAGCAACAGAATGGAACCAGCCGTGTCATACGAGGAGGAGGACCTGGATGGCCGGGATGCATTAAGGAAAGGCATCTGGTACCAGGCCCTGGATAATGTACAATACCAGCGGGGCGAGAGTCTCCCCAGTGAAGAGCAGCAGTTGCAGAAGCAAGTGGCCCTGCGGATGCCCTTCCTGGGAGAGCAGCCCCTGGATGAATGGGTGAAGGAATTGGAGCACCGGGTATGGCAGGAGATTTGGCTGGAAGATGCCTACCAGGCACTCTGGTGGTATGGGGCACAGTACCTGCCCTGGACAGCCGAGCATGACAAGCCAGAGGGAGAGGAGTTTGATGGTCCTGGCTTGTTATGGGAGGCTTTTTCAGAGCCTGAATTTGGGAGCCCTACACAAGCCCGGTTCAGTGATCTCTTGGAGTGGAGGGAGAGCAGGTATGACTGGGACGACACTCACGACATTGAGCAAGACCTGGCTCACCTAGCAACCCTGGAGTGGGAACTGGAGCAGGACTACCGAGATCTCTTCCACTCCATTGAGAAGGCTCAGCAGGACAGCAAGGTGACAGATCCAGTTCCAGACCCATTCAGCTGGGAAGACATTGTTGAGTTTTACTGGGAAGAACCCCAGGTGGCGGTTGGAGATGGGACCGAGGTCTCTCCACCGATATTGCAGGGAATTGGGAGCCCGAGCTCCATTCCCCAGTGGGAGATATTGCAGGGAATTGTGAGCCCAGACTCCATTCCCCAGCGGCAGGCTGAGTTACAGGGGACAGAGATAGTTGCTCCTGTCCCCCAGCAGCAGAATGAGTTGCAGGGAATTGGGAGCCCAGTCTCCATTCCCCAGCGGCAGAGTGTCCTACCGGGAATAGAAAGCCCAGTCTCCTTTCCCGAGCAGCAGGACTCTGTATTGGGAGCAGAGACAGTCGGTCTCCCTCCCCCACGGCTGGAAGTATGTATGGGAGAGGAGCTTGTTACCCCCTCTCCCCAGTGGCAGCTTAATGTACCCGGGGGAGACAGCAAGCCCCACAACTGTGCAGATGGGACCGTGGTCTCTGCACGTCCAGCACAGGGGGTAGGGATGGTCGGTTCTGCCCCCCAGCAGCAGGGCTGTGTATCTAAAGGGGAGACAGTCGGTCTCCCCCTCCAACAACCAGGCTTCAACCAGGCTACCCTCCCAGTAGCGCTGGCAACAAGGCAGAGTACCGCTGGTCTCTGCCCATGCAGCAACCCACCAAGTCAGCATACCCGTACCCAGCACAGCCGTGGACATGCTTCTCCTTTACCCAGGTGTAGTAACCATTTATTGTGGGTGGGCTGTGCTGTTGATTGTGTTTTGTGGGTGGGCTGCTGGACTAACAAGGGCACTGACCGGTAGGAGGTCAGATACCCTGTTAGTCTGTTTGGAAAAGGGGAGAGATGTGACGAGAGCAATCTCGCCACATTGCATTGGAGAAGCCTGGTTTCTCGTCTGCTGCCTTTGGACTATGGCCCCCATGTTAAAAGACATCTTTTTCACTGCAGAAAAGACTTATTCGTGCTTTTCTGCCCGGTGTTCGGTAGATTCTCGGATTTACTGAATGAACTCCTATAACCCAGATAGGTATGCCATGGAGCCTATTCATGTAATAAAAGACTTTGGCTCCATGGCAATTGAACTGTATGTGTTTGTGGTCTGAGCGCCATTCAGTATTAATGTGCGCTCAGACCTAAGCTATCTGGGCATATGTTGCATGTCTGTATTTTATGTCATAAATGTAACCTTGTGTATTTTATTGTATTTTACTGTCTTTTTGCTGCCATGTGTTCAATGGAGTTTTGCCTCTGTCTTTGGAGATAATTGGATTACTTCTAATTATCTCCAGGATAGAAGACTCTGTGGAACTGGTTTTGGGCAGAAAAGCCATGCTTCCTGTGGTCACAAAGGACTACGATCTATCTTTTGAACCACTGGACCAATTTGTGTGATTTTGACGTATGTTTGTATTTGGAGTATGCTGATTCTGAAAATTTATGTGAATGTGATGCATACTTTTCAAGTTATGAATAATGTGGAAAAATTGTATTTCTCTGCCTGTGCTAAACTACATTACCCATTGTGTAAGGTAATTGAATCACATGCAGAGGGGAGGAATTTGTGTGGGAGTGTCTGAGTGTATTGTATGTGTTTATTGGTTGTGTTCCAAAACCCTGTGGGTGGTACTAATGTGTAAGAATGTGTACATAAGCACAATAAACCCACAGCTCTGTCTGTTCACTGCTTGACCCTCAACACAGAGCTTTGTCTCGTCTTTGGGGGGATTTACTGAATGCTGATAGAGACTGATTGCTAGGAGTGTAAGCCGCTTGGATGCTTTTCCTATTCGTCTGCTAGCAGCAATTCGTATGGTTCCAGTTTGTGTGTTTGGAGTGCTATATTGGATGCCGTTCGGGAGTTTGGAGCATTCCCTTATTGGCGGTTCGTGAGTTTGGTGTTTTACAATAGCTGTGCCTGCATCTCTGAAAGGGGACGATCGCCTAAACGGTTTTAACCCCTTGTGTGCAAAACGGTCCGTTACAATTATGTTTGCCTATTCCAACGTATAACACCGCCTGTCTCTGACATGATGGGGCTTATTAGTTCCTCCTCCCCAGCAACCAAGCCTGTTATCAGGGGACCTTGGTACTGTACCACATATGTCCCGACCAGCCCCAGAGATGGAAGACCTTATTGACTTGTCCTGGGAAGACACCCAGCTGGCAGGTGGAGATGGGACCGAGGTCTCTATACAGGCCCTACAGTGGCAGTATGTTCCCCAGCGGCAGTATGTTTCCTCTCCAGCGGCAGTGTGTGTCCTTAGGAGAGGAGACAGTTGGTCCCTCTCCCCAGCAGTCCAGGGAGCGGAAGGTGCAGTCCTTCCTCCCCAGCGGCAGTGTGTCCTGCAGGAAGCGGAGACAGTCGGTCTCACTCCCCAGCAGCAGGACAATATATTAAAAGGGGAGACAGTTGGTCCCCCTCTCCAACAGCAGAGAGTGTTCCAGGGAGAGGAACCGGTTATCACCTCTCCCCAGAGACAGGACAAATTATTGAAAGGGGAGACAGTCGGTCTCCCCCTCCAACAGCAGAAAGAGTGTCAGGGAGAGGAGCTTGTTATCCCCTCTCCCCAGCGGCTGAAAGTATGTATGGGAGAGGAGCTTGTTAACCCCTCTCCCCAGCAGCAGCTTAGCCCACCAAGGGCTGTTTAGCCAAAGGGGATACAGTCGGTCTCCCCCTCCAGCAGGAGGGCTGTGTGTCCAAAGGGAAGACAATCAGTCTCCCCCTCCAGCAGCAGCCCCAGATCTCAAGAGAGGAGCCTACCAACTCTTCTTTTCAGCATGGCTCCAATCAGGCTACTACCGTGGTAGCGCTGGCACCAGGTCAGAGTACTGCAGGTCTCTGCCCACTCAGCAACCCACCAAGGCAGCCTGTCAGTACCCCACACAGCTGTAGTGAGGCACCTGGACATGGACGAACTAATCTTTTACGCAGGTGTAGTAACCATGTATTGTGGTTGGGCTGTATTACTGTTTGTGCTTCGTGGGTGGGTTGCTGGACTAACCAGGGCACTGACCGGCAAGAGGTCAGATACCCTGTTAGTCTGTTTGGAAAAGGGGAGAAATGTGGCGGAACCAGCCTCGCCACTGGGCATTGGATAAGACTGATTGCCAGCCTCCTGCCATGTGACTATGGCCCCTGGGATGTATTGCCTGCTCTCCTGTACTGCTGAGGATTGCTACCAACTAGGTGGATTTGGCTATGGAGCTTGTGTAGTGCCCTCTGTTGGTAGCAACAGTAATATGCACTACCTGAATAGCAAGACTGGTAATTTGCATATTCGGGTAGATTTGCATATCGCTAATTCTGCATGCAGGAGACACATTTTGTGTTAATTATGGTCTTCCCCACCCATTTATAAATATGTAATTATGTTATAATAAGTCACTGTATGTTGCCTGCTATGATTTGACTGTTTGTAATTTTATTGCGTTTTCACAGCAATGTTAATGTAATGACCATATGGGCTAGTCCCAAGTAAAATAAAGTTTTAGACAGTTCTACTTCATCCTCAATTTGCAGTGCAGTCTCTTATTGGGGGAACCTGCTACAAGGGATTGTTATGCTTGTCATACTCCCTAGCTAAATCGCTATTTAGCTCTTATAAGAGCTTGTTCCTGTCCTGCTCTCTGAAGGAGTCCACAGTGGTTATGATGTTTGCTGGAGTGCTTGGAGCCCTCAGGAAGCACTAGGCGCATCCTTTAACAGTGGTACCCAGACGGGGTGCCAGGTGATCCGTTACAGCTACTAGGACTGAACTGCCGTTTAGTTCGGCTTCTTGTGTGTAACTAGACATGTCAAAAAATCAGGTTTTGCACATGCCCAGTCTCCTTAAAGAAGGAATTTCAAGGTCCTTTAATTGACAACGATGCTGTGGTTTGTTGAAACATTGTGAAGCTCCACACTGTAGGACTGGGGCTGTGAATTTTGATTGTTTTAATCAGTAATAAAATGGGCAAACAGTTGTTGGATCAACGCTTAGTGGTCAACTTGAAGCTAGGGTAAATTGAGACCTAAGGGTATGAGGTTCCCTCCCAAACCATCAAAGAGAATAGTATACATTAAAAATAGTTAGGTCGTGCAACAGTACAATCAATAATAAAATAATATAGTACCAGTAGTATACCTACCTCAAAATGAGATATAGAATAGTCCTGGTTTTTAGACATGTAAATAGATGTCCAACTTGACTGAGTAACTTGTTTGTAGTGAAGATCCTGGGGTAGTCAGATTTTCTGAGTTCAGTTAGAACATGCAAATGAGGAAAAAAAACTCCAATGGTGTAATCTGTATTAGGTAGTCCCAACAGGGGAACTTCACAGCAGTAATACTAATATTGGAGAGCTAGTACAAGCTCAGGTGTGGCTAGCATTCAGTGGTGTTGATCCCCCACTGGTAGGACGCAGGTGGTGGTTGATGATATGTGACTTGAAGTGAAGATTCCTCGGTATGAGGAGAAAAATAAAATAGAAATAGTGCTCTCTGTATATAATAAATAAAAGGCGTATAGTATAAAAACGGTATAGTACTCACATTTCAGTGAGCAGCATGTACTGCTCACTATAATAGCATGGGTGGTATAATCCCCACCTAGGATTCTTGGATGGGTAGATACTCCAATATTCTTGATGACCAGGTTAAAAAATTAAATAAATAAATAAAATGGTATGTAGAGAAGGTATGTGGCACACACAAGGTTAAGGGGCCAATATTCCTTTAATCATACATATAAAAAGCATTAAAAACAGCCAAAACGCGTTTAATTAACCTGGTAACTGAGGGTTTTTATAGGCATTAAAATCAATTGCTTATTCAAATTTTGGCGCCAAAACGACGTCATGTGCATAAAACATAAAATAAAAAACGAATTTAAAGTATTGGTAAAATAACAGGTAATAATACAGGATATCAGAGATATACTTATTAAATTAAAACAAGGGTTATATACAGAAATTTGTATGAAATTTTATTAAGGAGTATAGGGAAACAATCACGTGGTGCGCAATAACTATGATGCGCTGTGTCACGTGATCAGCTCCTTATGGGAATAGTATGCTGGTCAGAGAGGTTCGTGAAGTGGACATGCCCTTGGCTGTTAACAGCGAGCGCTGCAATGGAGCAGGGCAGAGCTTCCCATAGAAGCCATGTGCTGGGGGAGGATCAGTACAATGGCTAGGAGGGAGTATGGGTGGTCGTGGGATGGAGCAGGAAAATGTGTGCGACCCACAGCAGTCCAATGTGGGAAATGAAGTCCCCGGGTTGTGCATACCTGGAAGTAAATGAGGATAAGGGGAAAAAACGCATATATATTAACAACAAAGTTAAAAGATACATATAAAAATAAATATAAAAACATATGAGCATATTGGGAGAAGCATGGAGGATTTTGGTGGGCGGCCGTCTCTTGGCAGGTTTGCTGTTGTGCCATGTTCTTTCCATTTGGTTATGATAGATTTGATGGTGCTCCTGGGGATCATCAAAGATTTGGATATTTTTTTATAACCTAACCCTGACTTGTACTTCTCAGCAACATTGTCCCTTACTTGTTTGGAGAGTTCCTTGGTCTTCATGGCAGTGTTTGGTTAGTGGTGCCTCTTGCTTAGGTGTTGCAGCCTCTGGGGTCTTTCAAAAAAGGTGTGTATATGTAATGACAGATCATGTGACACTTAGATTGCACACAGGTGGACATCATTTCACGAATTATGTGACTTCTGAAGGTAATTGGTTGCACCAGAGCTTTTTATGGGCTTCATAACAAAGGGGGTGAATACATACGCACATGCCAATTTTCTGTTTTCTATTTCTAAAAAATAGTTTTATGTATATATTTTTCTCATTTCACTTCACCAACTTAGACTATTGTGTTCTGATCCATCACATAAAATTCAGATTAATAAAACCTTGAACTTAAGGCTGTAATGTAACAAAATAGGTAAAAAGGCAAGGGGGATGAATAATTTTGCAAGGCACTGTAAATCCTCTTGTGTGGATAATAGGGAGGCACAAAATTATACAGACTATCTATAATATGTAAATAAAAAACATTTTGTTTGTAAAGAATTAGGGCAAACCTTGTTGTTAAAGGGGTAGCCTACCTGTTAGAGCCAGAATAGATATATATTTTTTCTGTTGTTCATTTTTGATCAAATGTTATGAAATATGCCATCTTTTAATTTTGTTGTTGTGACGAACTGCCCTTCACCACTGGCTTTTGGAGAGGCCTGATTGCCAGCCTCCTGCCCTGTGACTATGGCCCATGGCTAAAGCTTTGTTCCTAGACTGTAAAAAGGCTTGTTTCTCTATGTGGTTTGGTAAATGGAGTTTACCGAACAAACCGTCGAACAGCCGACCACCCTGCATGTGGAGTGTGCTGCTCGTTAACCGCCCAGAAGCTGTGTTATCCGCAGCTTAATTGGCAAATGGCTGGGTGGTCTCGTTCGAATGAACGAACACGTGGCGGCGGCAATCTTTAACTGCTGAACGCCCAGCGGTGTTTGTCGTTGACCGCGTGGAACTGTTTTCGGCTACTATTTCTCATGAACACTGCTGGGACATCCAGACTTTTCATCCGTTCATCTATATCCATACGCTGAGTTGTTTGGTAGTTTCACACTCACGAACTAGACCAACCCTATGACTAAACTGTGGAACTAATCCTGGGTTGAATTCTGCCGAACGGCCATTGAGACAACTTTAACCCCATAGCGATCCAACTGTATTTGTCAGATCTGAGCGCTTTTCGGACATATTGGGCACTCAGATCCAAGCTATCTGGGAATATGTTGGACATATAGGTCAAACATTGTATTATAAGAGTTATGTATTTTTATGTGGTTTTTGTAACAGTTTTTGACATAGAGATATTTCCTGTACCTGGAAATAATTAAGTTATGTAACGGACCGTTTTGCACACAAGGGGTAAAAACCGTTTAGGCGATCGGCCCCCTTTCCAGAGATACAGGCACAGCTACTGCAGAACACCAAACTCCCGGACTGGATACAAAATAGCACTCCAACTCCCGAACTGGAACCTCCCAAATAGCTGCTAGCAGACGAACAGGAAAAGCAGACAATCAGCTTACACTCCTGGCAATCAGTCTCTAACAGCATACAGTGAATCCCCCCAAAACGAGACAAGGCTCCGTGTTGAGGGTCAAGCAGTGGTCTGTTTAATGAGGGCTACCTGCCCAGTATTTATGCAGGTCTCCCACCTGGTGGACACTCCCCTAGGGGACCAAATGGGAGACTGTGACAAGGGACAGACAAGTATACAAAAAGGACACACAGTCACAGTATATTCCCACAATGCATCCTGGCTTCCTCCCCTCTGCCCTGAGAGATAATTGAGAAGTAACTCAATTATCTCCCAAGACAAAGGCAAAACTCCATTACACATGTGGGGACACAAAACCAGTATTATACTTTAAAATACATAAAGTAACATTTACTACATAAAACACAGACATGTAACATATGCCCAGATAGCTCAGGTCTGAGTGCACATTATTAAGCGAATGGCGCTCAGACCACACGAATACAGCTTTTCTGCAGGCAAAATAAAGTCTTTTAAAAGGGGGCCATAGTCCAGAGGCAGCAGGCGAGCAACCAGGCTTCTCCAATGCAATGTGGCGAGATTGGTCTCGTCACAAGTTACCACAGCCACTTAAGCCAATTATCTCCAGGATAAAGGAGAAGATAGACCGGCCGCACAGCCTATACCTGTGGAACTATTTTGGGCATAAAAGCCATGCTTGCGGTCGGTCAAATATGACTTCCATAGAATTCGGGAACCCCTGCTCTGATCTGGGTGATTTTCTGATATGTTGTTCGCCCAGATCAGAGCTATCCAGGGATGTATGATTTATGGGGATATGTTTATGTTTTGGGATGTTTCTGAGCTTTGGGTAAAACTGGATATTTTCTGCCTGTGGATAATTAAGTTATTCCATTAGCGGGGAGGGATTGCTGACTATATGTGGGAGTGTTGCTGTAATAATTATTGTTCCCATTGGTTTGTGTCCCTTGTATAAGAACCCTGTTATTGCCTGGACCACAGACTGTAACATTGTAAACCCCCTGGATTTGTTACTTTTATTTTGTTGGCAGTTTTGTATTTGAAAGCATACAAATGGGAAAACGAATGACATTGCTAACCCATTCGTATGAATGAACAAACTGCCGAACGAGAGACCACCCAGCCCAGTCGTGTGCCGCCAATTACAACCCTGACTCTGTGCCAGACCGCAAAACCGCAAGTATTCTAAGTGGTTCTATGGGTGGCCGTCGATACGTATGTACAAACACGTGGCAGCAGCCATATTGTTTTGTCGAACGCGCCCAGCGGTGTTTGATCGTCGAGTGTCTGGAACTATTTTCGGACACTCAAACTCCCGAACACCGCTGAGACTTCTAGGACCACTTAACGTCACCCAGATACATATGAACGAGGCGGCATTCGGTAAGTGTTTTCACGAACACAGCGGCACACAACTAGCTAACGCACGAATCGATAAAAGCCTGGCTGTTTGATATTTTTATTACAGGAAAGGAGACTGGCCGCACCAGCTAAACCCATGGAACTATTTTGGGCAGAAGCTTTGTGTGTGGCCGGGCAGAGAAGGGGCGTTCGGCTATCTCTCAAACCCCTGAACCGCTCTGTTTACAAATGGGTTAATCCAGCCTCTAGTGGCTGTCTCATTGACAGCCGCTAGAGGTGCTTCCGCGCTTCTCACTGTGATTTTCCCGGTGAGAAGACGCCAGCATCCATAGGAACGCATTGAGAATGCTTTCCTATGGACAGGGTTTTGAAATACAACCAATCAATCCGTACAATACACACAGACACTTCCACACAAAATCCTACCCTCTGCCTGTAATATGATTACTGAACACAATGGTTAATATAATTATCACAGGCAGAGAAATACAGTATTATAAAACATATCACAGGGACCCCAAAACATGCAATAACCACATATATCCTCGGAACCGGGGGATCTGGGTGAACCACATATCCAAAATTCACCCAGATCTGTTCAGTACTTTGGAAAATACAGTTTAATGCAGATTCCGTAGAACATATACAGGCTATATGAAAAATAATTACTGTATAATGTGTCCCCTGTTGTATAGTTTAAAACTACTGCACAATGTCTTTTTGCACCAAATACCGGTGAGATGGCACCGTGTAGAAAAGTCCAAACAGTGTCTGTGAGTTAAAATGGCCGCCATCCATTGTTCTCACCATGTGCTTCATCCATTGTTCTCACCATGTGCCTCTGATACATGAAATGGTGGCCACCCAGTAACTCCACAGTTTGTCTGGTAGTCTATCCAGCCGGACCAACAGATGAAACACATGGGGAACAGTGCAACAAACGAAGGGAATCATAAAAAATATGGACAATAGTCATATTTGTGCACCATCTCCAGTTTTGTCACAAGGCACAAATAATGTTTTCAAATGCCATATATCCCAGGGCCATAGTCAGAAGGTAGGAGGCGGGCAAGCAGCCCCCTCCAAGAACACGTGGCGAGGTCTGTTCCGCCACCCGGCTCTTGCCGCGCATTAGCATTCAGCCGATGACGGCGAAAAGGAGGAGGAGAGTTCCCCGCACTGAGTGAGCCTGGCGGGGGAAAACAGGTAAGATTTAACCCCTTCCACACCTTAGAGCCCGGCGGGAGGGGGGCCCAGAGGGTGGGGGGATCTAGAGACCCTATAGTGCCAGGAAAACGAGTATAGTGGTCCTTTAATGAAGCAGTTTTAGTGTATAGATCATGCCCCTGCAGTCTCACTGCCCAATTCTCTGCCATTTAGGGGTTAAATCACTTTTGTTTCTGTTTATGCAGCCCTAGCCACACCTTTCCTGTCTGTGACTGACACAGCCTGCATGAAGAGAAATGGTTTCACTTTCAATCAGATGTAACTTACTCCTACTCTGTAAATTAAACTTTAATTACATACAAGAGGCTCCAGCAGGGCATAGAAAGCTATTAACAGAGCAGGAGATAAATATTTCTAAATTAAACTGTATTTTCAATACAGGAAGTATAAACATTAGATGACTCTTTGCAGGAGGTGTTGGAAGGCTGTGTGAGTCACATGCAGGGAGTGTCACTAGGGCTGCATAAACAAAGTGATTTAACTCCCAATTGGCAGAGAATTGAGCAGTGAGACTGCAGCGGCATGATTTACACACCAAAACTGCTTAATTAAAGGAACACTATAGTCACCTAAACAACTTTAGCTTAATGAAGCAGTTTTAGTGTATAGATCATTCCCTTGCAATTTCACTGCTCTATTCTCATTTAGGAGTTAAATCACTTTGTTTCTGTTTATGCAGCCCTAGCCACACCTCCCCTGGCTATGATTGACAGAGCCTGCATGAAAAAAACAAAAAACTGGTTTCACTTTCAAACAGATGTAATTTACCTTAAACAATTTTATCTCTAGCTCTGTAAATTGAACTTTAATTATATACAGGAGACTCTTGCAGGGTCTAGCAAGCTATTAACAGGGGGGATAAGGAAATCTAAATTAAACACAACTTGCAATAAAGGAAGGATAAATTGCATATGACTCTTTACAGGAAGTGTTTAGGAAGGGTTCATAAACAAAGTGATTTAACTCCTAAATGCAGAGAATTGAGCAGTGAGGCTGGAGGGACATGTTCTATACATCAAAACTGCTTCATAGCTAAAGTTGTTCAGGTGACTATAGTGTCCCTTTAATAATGATTGGAAACTGGCAAGCATTAGCTTGGGCCCCCAGAATCCTTGCCCCTATGCTCCCCCCCTCCCCTCTTTCCACACACACTCTTTGACATGCAATAATGTAACCTCACCAGCCGCCATACTATAACCTCACCAGCCGCCATAATATAACCTCACCAGGCGCCATAATATAACCTCACCAGCCGCCATAATATAACCTCACCAGGCGCCATAATATAACTTCACCAGCGGCCATAATGTAACCTCACCAGCTGCCATAATATAACCTCACCAGCCGCCATAATATAACTTCACCAGGCGCCATAATATAACCTCACCAGCCGCCATAATATAACCTCACCAGCCGCCATAATATAACCTCACCAGCGGCCATAATATAACCTCACCAGGCGCCATAATATAACCTCACCAGCCGCCATAATATAACCTCACCAGCCGCCATAATGTAACCTCACCAGCCGCCATAATGTAACCTCACCAGCCGCCATAATGTAACCTCACCAGCCGCCATAATATAACCTCACCAGCCGCCATAATATAACCTCACCAGCCGCCATAATATAACCTCACCAGCCGCCATAATGTAACCTCACCAGCCGCCATAATATAACCTCACCAGCCGCCATAATATAACCTCACCAGCCGCCATAATGTAACCTCACCAGCCGCCATAATGTAACCTCACCAGCGGCCATAATGTAACCTCACCAGCCGCCATAATGTAACCTCACCAGCCACCATAATATAACCTCACCAGCTGCCATACTATAACCTCACCAGCTGCCATAATGTAACCTCACCAGCCGCCATAATATAACCTCACCAGCCGCCATAATATAACCTCACCAGCCGCCATAATATAACCTCACCAGCGGCCATAATATAACCTCACCAGGCGCCATAATATAACCTCACCAGCCGCCATAATATAACCTCACCAGCCGCCATAATGTAACCTCACCAGCCGCCATAATGTAACCTCACCAGCCGCCATAATGTAACCTCACCAGCCGCCATACTGTAACCTCACCAGGCGCCATAATATAACCTCACCAGGCGCCATAATATAACCTCACCAGGCGCCATAATGTAACCTCACCAGCCGCCATAATATAACCTCACCAGGTTGAACAGAATACAAGCATGATGGAAGAGGGGGAACAGCTGTACTCGTGTTTGGATGTAGCACAGCTGTAACCTAGTGTGGAGGAAGACGGGATACTTACGCGGAAGTTTATAAAAGAACACTACTTTGTACGACAGATAAACAAACGAATGACATAATTTGCATACATCCAGTAATAATGTGAGTTCCCAGAACATCACCTTTTAGAGAATGTATAAACAATCATTACTGGAAATTATTGAAGAGTATTACAATAAACTGCCCTGATTAATTGTGTAATAGGAACCATTGTTCTCCTTAAACATTATATCGCATTCCTGACCTGGTTAGTCAGCTTCACGTTCATTTCTTGCAATAGAAGACATGTCTGTAAATATTAAGGTGTGCCACCTATCGATATGCCCCGAGATGGCTGACATTGCTGATTGTGCTAATTTCCATACATTATGAGCAGCTCAGGAAAGATGCTGCGCTCTTATGACTGCAGCGCTATTATAGTATCGCTAAAACAAGTGTTGTTAAGATTTGTAATTTAATGAAACATATTGTTCTGTAGTAAATCGGTACTGTGGCGCTTTGAGGTTTAAACAGCCAAAACCAGAAAGTACCAGTATAAACAGAAAGAAAAACTGCAACTGGGCTAAAATTGCAAAGCTTGGTGGCAAGGGAAAAAATGGATTCAGTGGCCACTTTATTAGCGGTTCCCATATTCCTGCTTGGCAATGAAGTGGCTTCCAGACATGGTTTACAGAGAAGAAATGCAATGTAATCAACTGTGATTTAAAGGACCACTATAGTACCAGGAAAACAAACTGGTTTTCCTGGCACTATAGTGTTAATAGGTCCCCTCTCACCCTCATGGCCCCCCTCCCGCTAGGGGGAGGAAGGGGTTAAATACATACCTTTCTCCAGCGCCCGGCTCTCCTCCCTCTGCCGATGTCAGCGCTGAATGCGCATGTGTGGCAAGAGCAGCGCGTGCATTCAAACAGTCCATGGAAAGCATTTCTCAATTACTTTAACAGTTCCAGAGAATCAGGCTCTGTGGCCGGTCTACTTCGAGGATTCGAAATAACGTTCGAAATACTGAACGTGGCCGTTCATGAATATAGTCAGTGTATGTCTCTTGGTTACATAGTTACATAGTTACATAGCTGAAAAGAGACTTGCGTCCATCAAGTTCAGCCTTCCTCACATTTGTTTTTTGCTGTTGATCCAAAAGAAGGCAAAAATACCCAGTTTGAAGCACAATTTTGCAACAAACTAGGAAAAAAATTCCTTCTTGACCCCAGAATGGCAGTCAGATTTATCCTTGGATCAAGCAGTTATTACCCTACATTGAAAGATTATATCCTTGAATATTCTGTTCTTGCAAGTATGCATCTAGTAGCCGTTTGAACATCTGTATGGACTCTGATAAAACCACTTCCTCAGGCAGAGAATTCCACATCCTGATTGTTCTTACAGTAAAAAAACCTTTCCTTTGCCTTACAAAGTCTGGAGGTTCTTTTCACCGAATGCCGTTCGACTCCCGTTTGAATAGTCGAACATCCATGTGAGGTGAATCTTTAGCAGTGTTCGTGCCGTCACCTGTCCGATTTGAGTTCAATTATCTCGACGACCAAACACAGCTTATAGTACTCGCGGCTTAATATGACCGCTGCCACGTGTTCGAATGTCGAATGGCGACCACTTCAACTCACTTCAGAGCGTTTTGACTATTCGGGAGTTCGAAGTGTATTAAGTACATAATGTTAATAAGTGGCACACTTCTTGTTCGGTAAGGAATGATAGGGAGAAATAAAATAAAGGGGAATGCAATGTCCTGAGCATATAGTTGAATGCATAAACAAAGGGAATGGTAATCCATGGTTATAGTGATCCATCACACACAGTACAAACAAATGCACAATCACATTGGCTCTCAGGTCCAGGGCACTCCCATACAAAATCAGATAACCCCTCCTCTGTGCCTGGGAGATAATTGGATCAGGAACTGGACTAATCTAATCCAATCTAATCCAATTATCTCGAAGCACATAAAAAACACTCTTTTTCCCAAACACCCCAGAAGTACCCTAAAAATATATAAAACCCCACAAATCACATCCCCTGATAGCCCTGATCTGGGAGACCAACAAATCCAAAAATCACCCAGATCAGTTCAGGGGTTCAGGAATTTCCACAAAGTCATTTATTTGACCGACTGCATGCATGGTCCCATGCCCAAAACAGTTTCATAGAATCAGGGCTTGCGGTCGGTCTAGTTCAGTAGTTTGAAAAAGTGAACAAACTTATGAACGGAATCCATAGTTCTACCCTGGAGCTTGTTCACCTTATTCAGACGAATGATTCCACCAAACAGTGTCTTCCTAAGTGTTGTAAAACTGAACACAGTTCGGAAGTCCAGCGGTCTTCGGGAGTTTCAGTATCTGAAAATAGTTCCATGAACTCGATGACCTACACCGCTGCCTGTGTTCATGCAAACAAGATGGCCGCCACCTCGTGGTCGTCCATAGGAATTGCAGCCACTCAGACGCACACTTAGAACACTGAGGTGGAAATTTAGGCTTAACAAGCTCCAGGGTGGTCTCCGATTTGTGCGGCTGTTCGGTTCCCGAACCATATAGTCCAAATACACAAACAGAGACTTTTATATCACAGTTTACAGGGTCCATAGTCTGTAGGCAGGAGGCTGGCAAGCAGGCCGCTCCAAGAACTCGTGGCAAACAGACTTGAAAAGGGGAGTTGTCACAGGCGGAATAAACACTGTGTTGTCCAGTTACTGGGGAGGAGGTGGACTATTCACTTGGCATTTTCTTGTTTCTGATTCTACTCTTGGTGATCCAGCGGAGGAAAGTCCCTGCCAGGACTAGGGTTCCAATACATTCTGATTGCCACGGAAACCAGAGGATTCCTTATTTTTTTACTGTTTTTGCACCACTTTTTAGAACATAACACATGAAGTAAGAATCTAAAATGAATTCCAAATGTTAGTCCAGAGGAGCCGAGCTGGAGGAGGTATAGTTGACATGGAGATGGATTTGATCTCAATCTAAAATTCACTTTAAATTCTCACTTAAGTATATAACCCTGTCTGATAAATCTCCACAGGATGTAATACACTCGGATTCCCACCTAAACTCAGGGGATCTGCAAGTAATGCACCCACTGAATTGAACCAAATTAAGAAGACTTAAGGGGACACTCTGAACAACAAACACAGTCTAGCTTTGCTGAAATGCTATATCTGTGAAGACCTTGTCCACTTTTTTCCATTTACAAAAAGTGCAGCTTTCAGTAGAAATTGTTACTTTTATAAATGAACCTGGATACACCCCCCATGGCCGTCAATCAGACAGGCAGTCACATTACTTCCTGGACAGCCCCTGGGGCAGAAGGAGAGGGTAGGATACTAGAACTGCCTCCATTTTATATACCCCCAAGGAAATTAAACTAATTACATGCAGATTTGCTTTGGGAATATATCTACTAAATAATCTTTTAATACTATGAGAATAAAATAGGTGATTGGTGATGGGGGGAAATTCAGCTATAGACACAGCTTAGCTATTTTATCCTAAATCTTGCCATTCTGATTGAAATCCAGATTTAATAGAGGTGGTTAGGGACAGGAACATTGACAATAGCTGAGGTAATGGGGCTCTGGCAGAAGTGGGGGTAAGGACATGTAATGGAGTTCTGGTAGGAGAGGCTAATGGAGCTCTGGTAGAAGAGAGGGCTAAGGACAGGTAATGGAGCTCTGGTAGAAGAGGGTAAGAACAGTTAAAGGAGGTCTGGTAGAAGAGAGGGCTAAGGACAGGTAATGGAGCTCTGGTAGGATAGGGTAAGCACAGTTAATGGAGCTCTGGTAGGAGGGAGGGCTAAGGACAGGTAACGGAACTCTGGTGGGAGAGGGTAAGAACAGTTAATGGAGCTCTGGTAGGGCTAAGGACAGGTAATGGAGCTCTGGTAGGAGGGGGGCTAAGGACATGTAATGGAGCTCTGGTAGGAGGGGGGCTAAGGACAGGTAATGGAGCTCTGGTAGGACGAGGGCTAAGGACAGGTAATTTGTGCTCTGGTAGGAGGGGGGCTAAGGATAGGTAATGGAGCTCTGGTAGGAGGGGGGCTAAGGACAGGTAATGGAGCAATGGTAAGATGGAGGGCTAAGGACACGTAATGGAGCTCTGGTAGGAGAGGGGCTAAGGACAGGTAATTTGTGCTCTGGTAGGACGGGGATAAGGACAGGTAATTTGTGCTCTGGTAGGAGGGGGCTAAGGACAGGTAATGGAGCTCCGGTAGGAGGGGGTAAGGACAGGTAATGGAGCTCTGGTAGGAGGGAGGACTAAGGACAGGTAATGGAGCTCTGGTAGGAGGGGGCTAAGGACAGGTAATGGAGCTCTGGTAGGAGGGGGCTAAGGACAGATAATGGAGCTCTGGTCGGAGGAAGCTAAGAAGAAATAATGGAGCTCTGGTAGGAGGGAGGGCTAAGGACAGGTAATGGAGCTCAGGTAGGAGGGGGGTTAAGGACAGGTAATAAAGCTCTGGTAGGAAGGGGGCTAAGTACAGGTAATGGAGCTCTGGTAGGAGGGAGGGCTAAGGACAGGTAATAAAGCTCTGGTAGGAGGGGGGCTAAGGATAGGTAATGGAGCTCTGGTAGAAGGGAGCTAAGGACAGGTAATGGAGCTCTGGTAGGAGGGAGGGCTAAGGACAGGTAATTTGTGCTCTGGTAGGAGGGGGGCTAAGGACAGGTAATGGATCTCTGGTAGGAGGGAGGGCTAAGGACAGATAATGGAGCTCTGGTAGGAGGAGGCTAAGGAGAAATAATGGAGCTCTGGTAGGAGGGAGGGCTAAGTACAGGTAATGGAGCTCTGGTAGGAGGGGGGCTAAGGACAGATAATTTGTGCTCTAGTAGGGAGGGCTAAGGACAGGTAATTTGTGCTCTGGTAGGAGGGAGCTAGGACAGTAATGGGCTCGGTAGGAGGGTAGAGACAGGTAATGGAGCTCTGGTAGGGAGGGGTAGGACAGGTAATAGACTCTGGTAGGAGAGGGAGGACTAAGGACAGGTAATGGAGCTCTGGTAGGAGGGAGGACTAAGGACAGGTAATGGAGCTCTGGTAGGAGGGGGCTAAGGACAGGTAATGGAGCTCTGGTAGGAGGGGGCTAAGGACAGATAATGGAGCTCTGGTCGGAGGAAGCTAAGAAGAAATAATGGAGCTCTGGTAGGAGGGAGGGCTAAGGACAGGTAATGGAGCTCAGGTAGGAGGGGGGTTAAGGACAGGTAATAAAGCTCTGGTAGGAAGGGGGCTAAGTACAGGTAATGGAGCTCTGGTAGGAGGGAGGGCTAAGGACAGGTAATAAAGCTCTGGTAGGAGGGGGGCTAAGGATAGGTAATGGAGCTCTGGTAGAAGGGAGCTAAGGACAGGTAATGGAGCTCTGGTAGGAGGGAGGGCTAAGGACAGGTAATTTGTGCTCTGGTAGGAGGGGGGCTAAGGACAGGTAATGGATCTCTGGTAGGAGGGAGGGCTAAGGACAGATAATGGAGCTCTGGTAGGAGGAGGCTAAGGAGAAATAATGGAGCTCTGGTAGGAGGGAGGGCTAAGTACAGGTAATGGAGCTCTGGTAGGAGGGGGGCTAAGGACAGATAATGGAGCTCTGGTAAGAGGGAGGGTTAAGGACACGTAATGGAGCTCTGGTAGGAGGGAGAGCTAAGGACAGGTAATGGAGCTTTGGTAGGAGGGAGGGCTAAGGACAGGTAATAAAGCTCTGGTAGGAGAGAGGGCTAAGGATAGGTAATGGAGCTCTGGTAGATGGGGGCTAAGGGCAGGTAATGGAGCTCTAGTAGGAGAGGGGCTAAGGACAGGTAATGGAGCTTTGGCAGAAGGGAGGGCTAAGGACAGGTAATAAAGCTCTGGTAGGAGAGAGGGCTAAGGATAGGTAATGGAGCTCTGGTAGGAGGGGGGGCTAAGGATAGGTAATGGAGCTCTGGTAGGAGGGAGGGCTAAGG
Organism: Pelobates cultripes; assembly: GCA_933207985.1. Taxonomy (NCBI): domain Eukaryota; kingdom Metazoa; phylum Chordata; class Amphibia; order Anura; family Pelobatidae; genus Pelobates; species Pelobates cultripes. Next base: position 2,598,342 of record OW240914.1, on the reverse strand, counting down.
ACAGGTAATGGAGCTCTGATAGGAGGGGGCTTAGGACAGATAATGGAGCTCTGGTAGGAGGGGGCTAATGACAAGTAATTTGTGCTCTGGTAGGAGGGGGGCTAAGGACAGTTAATGGAGCTCTGGTAGGAGGGGGCTAAGGGCAATTAATTGAGCTCTGGTAGGAGGGGGCTAAGGACAGGTAATGGAGCTCTGGTAGGAGGGCTAAGGACAGGTAATGGAGCTCTGGTAGGAGGAGGCTAAGGAGAAATAATGAAGCTCTGGTAGGAGGGAGGGCTAAGGACAGGTAATGGAGCTCTGGTAGGAGGGGGGCTAAGGACAGATAATGGAGCTCTGGTAAGAGGGAGGGTTAAGGACACGTAATGGAGCTCTGGTAGGAGGGAGAGCTAAGGACAGGTAATAAAGCTCTGGTAGGAGAGAGGGCTAAGGACAGGTAATAAAGCTCTGGTAGGAGAGAGGGCTAAGGACAGGTAATGGAGCTCTGGTAGGAGGGGGGCTAAGGACAGATAATGGAGCTCTGGTAAGAGGGAGGGTTAAGGACACGTAATGGAGCTCTGGTAGGAGGGAGAGCTAAGGACAGGTAATGGAGCTTTGGTAGGAGGGAGGGCTAAGGACAGGTAATAAAGCTCTGGTAGGAGAGAGGGCTAAGGATAGGTAATGGAGCTCTGGTAGGAGGGGGCTAAGGACAGGTAATGGAGCTCTGGTAGATGGGGGGCTAAGGGCAGGTAATGGAGCTCTAGTAGGAGAGGGGCTAAGGACAGGTAATGGAGCTTTGGCAGAAGGGATGGCTAAGGACAGGTAATAAAGCTCTGGTAGGAGAGAGGGCCAAGGATAGGTAATGGAGCTCTGGTAGGAGGGGGGCTAAGGATAGGTAATGGAGCTCTGGTAGGAGGGAGGGCTAAGGACAGGTAATGGAGATCTGGTAGGAGGGGGCTAATGACAGGTAACAGAGCTCTGGTAGGATGGAGGGCTAGGGACAGGTAAATGTCCTCTGTTAGGAGGGGGGCTAAGGACAGCTAATGGAGCTCTGGTAGGAGGGGGCTAAGGGCAATTAATGGAGCTCTGGTAGGAGGGAGGGCTAAGGACAGGTACTGGAGCTCTGGTAGGAGGGGGGCTAAGGACAGGTAATGGAGCTCTGGTAGGAGGGGGGCTAAGGACAGATAATGGAGCTCTGGTAGGAGGAGGCTAAGGAGAAATTATGGAGCTCTGGTAGGAGGAGGCTAAGGAGAAATAATGGAGCTATGGTAGGAGGGGGGCTAAGGACAGATAATGGAGCTCTGGTAGTAGGAGGCTAAGGAGAAACAATGGAGCTCTGGTAGGAGGGGAGCTAAGGATAGGTAATGGAGCTCTGGTAGGAGGGGAGCTAAGGACAGGTAATGGAGCTCTGGTAGGAGGAGGCTAAGGGGAAATAATGGAGCTCTGGTAGGAGGGGGGCTAAGGGCAATTAATGGAGCTCTGGTAGGAGGAGGCTAAGGAGAAATAATGGAGCTCTAGTAGCAGGAGGCTAAGGAGAAATAATGGAGCTATGGTAGGAGGGGGGCTAAGGACAGATAATGGAGCTCTGGTAGTAGGAGGCTATGGAGCTCTGGTAGGAGTTCGGTTAAGGACAGGTAATGGAGCTCTGGTAGGAGGGAGGCTAAGGACAGGTAATGGAGCTCTGGTAGGAGGGGAGCTAAGGACAGGTAATGGAGCTCTGGTAGGAGGGGAGCTAAGGACAGGTAATGGAGCTCTGGTAGGAGGGGGGCTAAGGATAGGTAATGGAGCTCTGGTAGGAGGGGAGCTAAGGACAAGTAATGGAGCTCTGGTTGACATGGGATAAGAGAAGAGTAAGGCTGTGCTGTGGCAGGAGAGAGGTTAAGCAAGTTCCCTGCGGTGGGGGAGGTGAGGGATTTTAGGGAGGGGCAGGTAACCACAGGCCAGGTAACTAGACTGGTTATAGAGCCAGGAGCCATTGGTGGAAGCAGTGAGGGAGACATAGGAAGAGAGAGAGAGTCTGAGAAAGTGGGGGGAGGAGGGAGCGTTAGGACAGCCCCGTGGAAGGGAGGGAAAGATCGTGTTTATATTGAGCCAGTGTCATTAGACAGGTAAACTGCACTCTACACGGGGCGAGACACTCCGTCTATCCCGGGACAGAGAGAGACAATCTGTGTATCGCAGGAGAAGGACGAGACCGCCTGCTCTTGGAGATTTACGCGGTGTCACCCTGGTTCGTCTTAAGAGTCTCCCCGGTCTCCTCACTCTGATTTATAGCCGTCTCTCAGGTGAGTGTCGCTCGACTCACACTCACAATAATTGTGAGTTACTGCCAATAAATAAACCTGAATATTCTCTCAGGGAATTTAAAACCATTGTTTTGGGGGTTTTTTGGTCTAAAATATGTGAGCTGTCTTTTCCCACGGATCACCGCTTAGTGAATAAGCCCCGGTATTAATCGCACAGTGACTTCCGGGAGGCCAGGGGCCACAGTGCGTTCCGTCCTATGATTTCGCTGAATGCTCTACTCTCATTTTTGTTCTGCCTGACTCTGTTTATCATATTGTTTAATTGAATAATGGCTTTATTTAAACGCTGTATGGGAAATTGGTGATCCCACCCTCTGCGCAGGACGTGGGCGATGATATAGGGTTATTTACTAAACGGGGAACAGAGAGCAATTTAAAGCAAATTTCATAGTTTAAGCTAAAAAAACAGAATTGAGCCCAGAGCTGACTTGGAGAACTGTTCTGATTTTACTATTGGCCGAGAATGTAAAATTCTCTAATAATTCCCCATTGAATTCCTGAGATTTTACACAAAGTAACACTTTATGTGAGTGTGTGTGTGTGTGTGTGTGTGTGTGTGTGTGTGTGTGTGTGGTTTTTTTATTTTTTATTTTTTTATTTTTTTTTTTATTTTTATTTTTTTAATATACTGAGGAAGGCTGGTCCCACGTAATACCTGTTTTTCTGTTGCAAGTAGTAGTGGATACATGGCTTGACCTTAGGGCAGACTCTCTAAAGCAGGTTGTTAGGAGCTGACAGACTTGCATAGCATAGCTCTAACAGAGCTAGGGTGTAAAATGCCATGATTAATTTATTTTATTCCCTCCATCTCTTGCACTAACCTGCTTTGCAGTGTTAGAAAATAATTCCTCGTTGTAATGTAGAGGGTCACTGAGAACAACTAATATTGACCCATGCTGCCTCAGCCGGTACAAAGGGCAACTTTATAGTCTATGTCCGATACTTGGCGTTAGATACTGATAAGTGGAGTGACTGGAGGGGGGTCAAATTGTACTCTATAAGGCGATGTATGATTGGGGGAGGGGGGGGCCATCGCTCATTAGGTTTGGCTCTGTATGATTGGGGGATATCGCTCATTAGATTGGGCGCTGTATGATTGGGGGATATCGCTCATTAGATTGGGCGCTGTATGATTTGGTTGGGGGGAGCGTCGCTCATTAGATTGGGCGCTGTATGATTTGGTTGGGGGGGGATATCGCTCATTAGATTGGGCGCTGTATGATTCTGGGGAGGGGGTGAATTTGCTCATTTAATTGTGCGCTGTCTTTAAGGGGAGGGGTTGTGATTTTTTTTTTTTTTTGTTTTTTTTTTTTTTTTTTAAATCCGATGAGGGGATATTTTTTTGGGGTGAGGGATAGTGGGTTACCCAGTAATATGGCATTCATTGTATAGCCCCCTCCCAGTCGAGCCGCTGTTTTAGATGCGTAGCTCTGTAACGGTGCCAGTGGTTAGATGTGCGGATGTGGGTTTGAGAGTGAATATTGTGTAAATAAACCTACAAGCACGTGCAGACATGCAATCCGTACACTGACCACATTCACATGTTTTGATATCGTTCTCACCCCTTTAATCTGGGACCGGTTCTGCGCCAGCCACACCCTCCACACTACACGTGAGATCCTGCCATCCACTAGGCAGCATGAGACTTGGGTTCACAGAGCGATGAGATATCGGGTATACTTCATCCGGTTTCTATAATTATCCCACTCCCTGCGTACTGGGAGCTGGATTAAGCCATATTCCGGAACAATTACCCCCACCCATGGCAAGATACAAAACAAACTATGTTAAGCCCTGTACATTTAAATAACTGGAGTGATTTTTAATATAACTCCAATGGCCATTAGGTGTTGACTCACCTGCCACGTCAAGGCAAACCTCTAAGGTGGGTCCTACACTAACAATTCACCTTGCTTCCTTCAGCTTCAGCAACGACCATGGTACTCATCATTCCAATACATAGAATAAAAATAGTCTGTCCGCACCACAGCCATTAGTGCTGCTGTCATATAAATGTCAGGAATTTTTTTATTTTGTCAAGTTTCACTACAATCTAGTGTTTAGTGAATAACTTTTTCCAAATAAATAAGGAGTTACAGGTTACATTGTGAAGGGTCCTGATGGAGGATGTCAGAATGTCTGGGCTGTGGATGTGGTAGCTGATTCCTGGGTGACGATGTCTTCTTGTTGGAGAGAACTTTCTAATTGCCCCTAAGTTTCCTAGAGAGTATGCTTATTCTGGTTGTAATGGAACCTTCTGTTAATGGATGCTTCCTAGCTTGTGCCGAGGACCACAAGCACCGCACCGGACACCACAACCGCCGTAGCTTAACTGGAGCCTCGCCGTCATGTGTCCACCCTGGATCAGCTTCTGTCCTCCAGGACCGTGTGGGGAAGACCTCTCCTCCAGGAGAGCGTAACACGAACAGCTCTTAAAAGAGCGAAGTGATTACAAGCTCAAGAGAGTATGCAGAGCATAGCAATCCCCAGTGTGATATAGCAGTTCCCTCCAATAAGGAGACAAGACTACGTGTTGAGGGTCAAGAAGATCTGGTTTAACTGGTACTAAAGGGCCTTCTTTTATGTAGGTTTTCCCTACATAGGACCACCCACATGGTTTTACAGCACAACCAATAACACACATACATTACAGAAAACACTCCCAGCGATTACCCACAAAATCCTCCCCTCTGCCTGTGATCTAATTGGATCTAATTATGGTACACAATGGTTAACATAATTAACACAGGCAGGAAAAAAACAGTTTTCATACATGTACTATAACTTTGAAAATATACGTCCAATCTTCATCTTCAAAATTACATATTCAGAATCAGCATACTTTAAACATAAACACTCTCAAAAATCACACAAATCCATCCAGTGAATAAAAAGTTAGACGGAAGTCCTTTATGACCGACCGCAAGCACATTTTCCTGCCCAAAACCGTTCCATAGATTTGGGCTGTGCGGTCGGTCTATTTCAGCCCATCGCCAAATGGGACTTGGTCTCTGCGGCTGAAAGTTCAGTATGGGAGAAGGTCTTTAAGGGGAGGGGTTAAGGGGAGGGGTTGTCAGCGGTGTTCACGGAAACGTGTAGCCGATTTTTAGTTCTATGAATTTGGCTGCACACACCGCTGACCGTATTTGAATGAATAAAGATGGCGCCGCCACATGTTCGTTTGCGCAAACGGCGGCCCCCCAGCGTTTGGCAATTTACCTACAGCAGGCTCCCAGCATGGGAGGTAAATTGCCTGCACACTTCCACTTCTGGGTGGTCCGCCTGTGTGGTACTTGGTTCATAAAGCCCCATTTACTGAACCAAGTGGGAAATAGCCAGGAACAAAGGGTTTTAACCAAGTCTGGGGACACAGTCTTAAAGGAGCATTGTCCCAAAAATGTGCATAAAGGGCCAGCACCAGTCCCATAAAAAGTCCATAAGCCCCATTATGCTCACAGACTGTTCTTAAAGGGCCATACACAGTCCAATAAAAGTCTATACGCCCAAACGCTGGTTTAAGAGGGTACAATCTCCCAGGCAGGCAAGCAGGCCTCTCCAGGACAAAGTGGCGAAGGGCACTTCGTCACACTGGTCCCCAGGGGCTGGGTGACATGCTGGGTGGGCAACACTAGCAGTGAATTCCTCTACCAGTGTAACCGTAGGGCCAGCAAAGGAAATGTAGCCGGCCACACAGACCAGGATTCCACAGGAAGAACTTCCAGATTATATGGTAAAACAAGCACAGAATAAACTCTCAGTCCACCAAGGCCAAACACACTATCTCTTGATTAACTTAGGTTAACCCTTAATAGTATGTTCCTATAAGACTTAAAGGGACACTCCACAAATACAAATATATGTCACTGTTTAGTAGATTAACTTCTGATAGTGAGGATTTTTTTTCCATCCGGAATTTCCCCTTGCCATTGTCCTTTTTGTATTAATTTGCAACTCTCTGTATTTCTCCTTGCCCACCAAACCATATGGTGAAGAGTCCCCAATGAATGAGACAAGATAATATTCAAAGTGACTTCTAACATTTAACAGACTGTGTAACAGGTTATGTTCAAGAGGAAACAGGGGTGGTCGTTACAAGCATTATCCAATCTTAACATCTTAACCTATAGCAAGCTTGCAGGTGTATCTTCATGTTCGGGCCTTGCTCAAAGCTAAATTTCACTATAACCAGGCACTCCAAAGTAATATGCATGCGCACTACGAATTAAAGATATTTACTACGCAGTTTTGACACTGTTGCACATAGAAGGCTTATCAATAAACTGCAATCTTTAAGTTTGGATTCAAATATTGTTGAATGGGTAAGGCAGTGGCTGAGTGACAGGCAACAGAGGGTTGTAGTTAATGGAATATATTCGAAGCTTGGACTTGTCACCAGTGGGGTACCTCAGGGATCTGTACTTGGACCCATTCTCTTTAATATTTTTATTAGTGATATTGCAGAAGGTCTTGATGGTAAGGTATGTCTTTTTGCTGATGATACTAAGATATGTAACAGGGTTGATGTTCCAGGAGGGATAAGCCAAATGACAAATGATTTAGGTAAACTAGAAAAATGGTCAGAATTGTGGCAACTGACATTTAATGTGGATAAGTGCAAGATAATGCATCTTGGACGTAAAAACCCAAGGGCAGAGTACAGAATATTTGATAGAGTTCTAACCTCAACATATGAGGAAAGGGATTTAGGGGTGATTATTTCTGATGACTTAAAGGTAGGCAGACAATGTAATAGAGCAGCAGGAAATGCTAGCAGAATGCTTGGTTGTATAGGGAGAGGTATTAGCAGTAGAAAGAGGGAAGTGCTCATGCCATTGTACAGAACACTGGTGAGACCTCACTTGGAGTATTGTACACAGTACTGGAGACCGTATCTTCAGAAGGATATTGATACCTTAGAGAGGGTTCAGAGAAGGGCTACTAAACTGGTTCATGGATTGCGGGATAAAACTTACCAGGAAAGGTTAAAGGATCTTAACATGTATAGCTTGGAGGAAAGACGAGACAGGGGGGATATGATAGAAACATTTAAATATATAAAGGGAATCAACACAGTAAAGGAGGAGACTATATTTAAAAGAAGAAAAACTACCACAACAAGAGGACATAGTCTTAAATTAGAAGGACAAAGGTTTAAAAATAATATCAGGAAGTATTACTTTACTGAGAGGGTAGTGGATGCATGGAATAGCCTTCCAGCTGAAGTGGTAGAGGTTAACACAGTAAAGGAGTTTAGGCATAAGGCTATCCTAACTATAAGATAAGGCCAGGGACTAATGAAAGTTTTTAGAAAATTGGGCAGATAGATGGGCCGAATGGTTCTTATCTGCTGTCACATTCTATGTTTCTAGTTCTGAATTCCACATTACTATGCAGTTATGATCAAAGCGAGAAACACAGGAAATAAGGCCAACAGCAGAAACATACAGGATATAACACCTATTACTTGTTACATGATATTATACAGCTTTTTATTGTCATGGGGTATATTCACTAAGCATTGGATATAGATAAAGTATATTATTTCAAATAGCTGACATAGTAACCAATTTTAAACAGACTGGCCAGCCGGTCATTTGTATCTTAAGCCCTAGGTAAATATAGGCAAAGTGTATTATTCCCAACAGCTTCCAATGAAAACATGCATTTAATTATGCATTATCCCATTGGGGTATATCTAAAACCTGCTTGTTAAAGCTGCAGATCTCTTCTCTGCAGCCTTTGCAAACCCTCCCTTTCTAACCCTGCCCACACTTTCTGTGGCTGTCCAATCACAGACTTCCCAATGCAGCTCAATGAGAAGTCTTTGCAAGGCAGGTGCTCTGGGCAATTGCTGCCTCCTGAGTTTAGTTCCACTGAGCTAAACAAACCAGGAAGTAACCGGACCAGCTGTCTAACAGCCAGGGGAATGTAAGAAGCTTAATTTATAAAAGTGTTAGTTTCTATTTGTACTATTTTGAAAAAAATAAAAAAATAATTGTCATGGGGAACAGGCATTCCACACACACATAGCAAGCTAAAATACTTTTAGGGGTCTGATGTGTCCAAGTAATCCATAAAATGTCACTCACAGCCACTTTCTCTTACTGGAGTGATTATGGTGTACAGACGCTGTCCCTGAAGTCTTTCTTTTTAAAAATGTTCTGAAGAGATGGCTTTTGAATTGTGTGTTTTTTTTGTTTTGTTTTTTTTTTGTCTGGCAAGCGGCCCGGTGGAATGCTCTCTTCCAGGCTGGTAATGTTGTACAACCTGCCCGCTATCTCTGCCGCAATGTTGGCGTAACCTGCGGTGGAAGGGGCTTTAATATTGATCTAGAGAACTACATGTCTGTTCGTCCACCCATTGTAAAGCGCTGCGTAATTTGATGGCGCTATATAAATAACATAATAATAATAATACAGTCCTAGTTATTTAAACTGTCCTACAGTGATCACAATCACACTGTTCTATCTCATGTTTTTTTGTTTTTCTGTCTCTTCCTCATTCCTCTCGTGTTCAGACACGTTGCTCGTTTCCTGCACGTGAGTTTGTCACTGATTCAGGTGGGGTGTGGCTACGAGCCATGCAGGGTGTTCGATACAGTGTGTCTCATGAAGTGTTTGTGTAAATATTCAATTGTGGTTTTTTTTTTGTTTTTTGTTTTTAATTGCCCTCCCACATTTAATTAGCAAATATTGGGATATGTTTTTTATTTTATTTTTTTAAACGTGATGCGTTCAAATTATGCAAAATATGTGTAAAGGGCAATTAAAGTGTCACTATTACAGCGAGCTGTGCACACACACATATAAAGTGGCACTATTAGAGCGAGCTGTGCACACACACATATAAAGTGGCACTATTACAGCGAGCTGTGCACACACACATATAAAGTGGCACTATTACAGCGAGCTGTGCACACACACATATAAAGTGGCACTATTAGAGCGAGCTGTGCACACACACATATAAAGTGGCACTATTAGAGCGAGCTGTGCACACGCACATGTAAAGTGGCACTATTAGAGCGAGCTGTGCACACACACATATAAAGTGGCACTATTACAGCGAGCTGTGCACACACACATATAAAGTGGCACTATTAGAGCGAGCTGTGCACACACACATATAAAGTGGTACTATCAGTGCATAATGTGAATACATATATATAAAGTGGCACTATTATTGTCTTGTCACTAGGAGACCCTAATGTAAGTTGTCCATTTGTGCAATGTCACTGATGGCTACCCGTGGCTCTAGGAAGGTATCCACAAATGACCCAGCTTGGGTATGTAGTGCAGTCTACAGATTACCAGTTTGTTACACGGCAATTGGTATTTGATTTATTCATTTTAAACAGAAACACTTTGACTCTTTGCCAAATGTCATTCCTCACTGTGATCTCCTGACTCTGAGCCAGGTATTTTAATTAGTATTGACTCTCGTCGGTTTCGCTCCGGGCTTTCTCACTGTTTTTTCTACTGCTGTTGTTCCAGGTTGTGAGATGGTGACAGAGGAGGGGACCGACTGGCTCCTGGCCCTCCTGAGAGAGGTGCAGCTTGAGCAGTTTTACCCAAAGATTCGAGATGAGTTGAATGTTACGCGGCCGGGGCACTTCGATTTTGTGAAACCCTTTGATCTGGATCAGATTGGAATGGGACGGCCAGGTAAGAGAGGAAAGGAGCTATCCCAGGATTAAATGCCTTTTTATCACACCACCTGTTGTCCTATGTTTCCTTCCTATACACCCTGGTGTTACTCCTGGTGTTGGTGATGGGGTAGTTGTAGCTGTGTATGTACTCGGTGGTGGGGTAGCTGTGTATGTACTCGGTGGTGGGGTAGCTGTGTATGTGCCCTGGGGTGGGGTAGTTGTAGCTGTGTATGCGCCATGGGGTGTTGTAGCTGTGTATGCGCCATGGGGTGGGGTAGTTGTAGCTGTGTATGTGTCCTCTGGTGGGGTAATATGATCTCCTGCGTTCATAGGATAACATGATCGGTTTCCATAACCTGTTCTGTGTTTGAGTCACCCTGTGTCACCCGATGTGACCTGGTACTGGGTGGAATGGGGTCATGTGATGGGTGACACATGGTGTGTAAGAAGGAGTGAGTTGAAATGAAGCTGAGTGTAATCTGCTGGGTTCAGAATGCTGTGTGTCTATATACATATAGAGAGAGGTATATAGATATTATCTATGTGTATACGTGGGCGGCCAGTCTTAATGTACAGTTTGTGGTTTTCAGGGCAGAGAAGACTTTTTGAAGCGTTAAAAAAGAGGAAGCCCCCTGTCCGCCCGAAATCCTGGATGTACAAGGTTGGTCTGAATAAACTACCTTTCCTCCCTGTGTACTATTACCTGTCCTGTTATCACTGATATATAATGCATGGAGTGCAAGACTTGGACCATGTTACTAGCAGCAGAAATAACTCGTCCTCAATGAGTAAACACCAGCTAGAACCTGGCAAACTCTAAATTAAAGCCCTGTTTTAAAAAACTAAAAATAAATTTGGTGTATTTCCTGCTCCACCACCTCCATCACTAGCCCCCAATGCCGGGGGTCTGCCCGCTGTAGCCCCCAATGCCGGGGGTCTGCCCGCTGTAGCCCCAATGCCCGCATAAGTCCTGTCTCCAATCAAACAGTCTGCAAATTCATGAAGATTAATTTAAAATTCTCACTATCAAACACCAAAAATAAAAGCTATCTTTTGTGAAAATCTCTATTTAATTTCTAACGTTGTAAGATGACCTTGTTGTCTGCGTGTTGGATGATGAAATACATTTTACTTATAACGGTCTATTTGTTCTACTAGGTTTTCTCTGCAAAAGCAGCTGATCAGGTGGACTCTCCCCCGTATCCAGACTCCCCCCAGTCTCTGTCCTCTCACCCTCGAAGTGACTCTGACTGTTCCCTTAAATGTCTGATCAATGAGCGGGACCTGAGCCTGTTTGAGCGGCTTGGGGATGGCTGTTTTGGGGTAGTGAGGAGAGGCGAGTGGCGGGTGCCCAGTGGGCGGACGGTGAGTATATAAACCTACAAAACTGTGTAACCAGTGAGCCAAGCTTATTTTGTTAGATTAATTATGAAGAGATTATTCTACTGTATAACAATTCTCAGAAAAGATTGTTAAAGGAACACTATAGACACACAAACCACTTCAGCTCACAATGTGTCTGGAGTCTGTCATATAAAATCAATAAACATCCCTTCCCTGGCGGTTACCCAGATGCAGAGGTTTTCTTCCCTTGGTCTATAAACTGTACCATAGGTCACTATGAAGCATTGAAAAGCCACATTTTGTTTTGCTTACTTGTGACTCCAGTACCGAGCGTTCTCAATGAGAAGTCTGCGATCATTGGATTCCTGACACAATCTGTTAGTCCGGGCTAGAATGGGGGGCTGGCCAGGGCTGCATCTTTTACCGTTTTGATATATGCACCCAAAACAAAAAAATTACATGTTTTCATTGATGGAATTTATCTACTAAACTGAAAATTTTATATATTTTTCCCTAATGGATTGTCCCTTTAAATACATTGTTCCCCAACAGGTAAGCATTGCAGTAAAATCTTTGCGCACAGACGCCTGCTCTGACCCACAAGCACTTCTCGATTTTCTCCAAGAGGTGAATTCGATGTACGCACTGGACCACCCCCACCTTATTCGCCTGTACGGAGTGGTGCTGACACAGCCACTAAAAATGGTGAGTTTGAGAAAAGTGTTTTCTGCAATGTAAGCCCCTTTTATTACCTTCCTTCTACTAGAGGGAGACTGGCTACTTGTGAGGCTTCCCCATAATAGGACCTGTATGTTTCTCCACTAGGTGACGGAGTTGGCTCCATTGGGTTCTCTGCAGGACGCTCTTCACTCTCGATATGGTGCCTTCTCTCTCCAGCTCCTCTGGAGCTATTCCCTGCAAATTGCCTCTGGGATGAGCTACTTGGAGTCTCGGAAATTCATCCACCGGGATCTTGCTGCTAGGAATATTCTAGTGACAAGTGAGGACGTGGTAAAGATTGGGGACTTCGGACTCATGAGAGCACTTGCTGGTCACAATGACCATTACATCATGTCCGCTAACCGCAAGATACCTTTTGCTTGGTAAGCGGTAAATGAAAGCATTAGAGGGGGTGGGGGTAAGGAGTCTGTGGTGGAAATGGCAGATAGGGAGAGTATGAACATTGAACTTGGTGGTAGTAGGTGGATAACGTTAAGCTTAACATGAACACGGTCGATGACAAAGGACGATGGGCAGCATGACACCCTCCAGGGTGTTCGTGTAGCTTAGCCCCAATCACACACCCTCCCTTCCTGTAGGGAGTTGTTAGATTTTTAGAAAAGAGACTCTCTAATACCTTCTCTGCTGTGCAGGTGCTCCCCTGAAAGTCTGAAGATTGGAACTTTTTCTCACCCGTCGGATGTCTGGATGTTTGGAGTCACCTTGTGGGAGATGTTCACATATGGGCAGGAGCCCTGGCTGGGCTTGAGTGGGAGACAGGTAATGCATTACTCACCTCATACTTTAATATGATCCCACCTTGGAAGGAAAGCTATATTGCTGGTGTGATATCTGTGCTGGTGTGATATCTGACTTGTTACTTCTGTTACTGTAGATATTGATGAAAATTGACCGTGAGGGGGAACGTTTGGAGCGGCCCGATGATTGTCCACATGCTTTGTATTCAGTCATGACAAAATGCTGGGCACACAGACCAGACCACAGGCCTAACTTCAACAGCCTGATTGGATTGCTGCAGGAGGTGAGTTGAGCTCTGCTATCAGGCGACTAGGAAGTGATGAACAGTGGGAGATATATTAAGTTCTTTCTTCTTTCTCCAGGCACGGCCACTGGATGTCAGAGTATCTCACGATGTGAATGACCCAGCCTGGCTGCGTCTGGAAGCTGGTGATATTGTGACCATTGTCAACACAGGGTAAGTCTATATATAGTCATGCTTAGCTTCAGCAATTTTTAGGACAGTCCCCAAAGCTCCTACCTGTTGCTGAGGGCATATCTTCCAGTAAGTGGCTGCCATTCCTTCAGGGCTAAGCACTAGTTGGTTTAGGGGATACAATATGAAATAACAAAAGTAATGAAATCTAATATAAGATGTCTGAGATTCAGGCACACGGAGATGGCTTGAATCCATGTTACTGTTGAATGCGGTATTGGCTAATCTTGGTAAAATTGGTATCACAAATACATTGGATTATCTTAATGAGACTAAATATAGCATCTTAATGGCCACCACTTCCGAGTCTGGCTGCTTCATGATCCCACCATATAGATTTGTTTCCTTGTGGCTTGCTGGAAGTAATACCAGATAATGCCTCCAGGAGATATGTAACAAACTGATCTGTGAGTTGGATCAGCGGCAGATCCTGACTCTTTAAACTCTAGGTATAGGTAATTTAGCAAATTATTTAATGGGCCATTGGTTGTTGCGGATCTTTATCACCCTGTCTTTAGAATAAATGCTATTGCCCTTTACGATCTGGTTTTCACCCTTGGTTTGCTCCTCTGTTCAGGTTGGATCCTCATTCCTGGAGGGGACAGAACAGACGGACTCTGAAGGTGGGCTCCTTTCCTGTGTCTGTTATTGCCCCAGAGGACCTTGCTCAAGCTCGGAGCTCTGTACTGCTATCCAGCAGTCTGGGACATTTGTCGCTTGGCGAGGGGGACGCAGATAATGAGTAAGTTTCTTGTTACTCCTCTTGTCTTATCTCCCACGCCTGAGAAGCTTCTCACTTCATTATGGATCTCTCTTAGCAGGAGGAATAGAGGAAAAGATGTTGGGCGTAGAGGAGGAGCAGGAGCTTCAGGAGTCAAACTGCTTAGGATGCAACGTAAGTAGCAACTCTGGAGGAAAGGGGATGTTATTGTTTCTATCATTTAAGTGCTATCTGTTGCTTCTCCACCTTAACTATCCACAGCAAATGCTCATTTTTTACTCTTAAATAACTTCTTTCTCCAGCTTTCCTACCCCCATCTCTTCTTTTCTCAAATTCTTTGTTCTGCTTCCAGGACTTACGAAAAGCCTTGAGTCCATCTCTGAACTCTGTCCCCCAAGTGACCAGCACCATGTGCCATCACCCAAAAGCCGCGTCCGAGACCTTGAGAGTTCTTCTACCACTGAGGCATCACCGCGAAGAATGAGTGACTTACCCCCACGCCGAATCCTTCAAAACCTTCGCCCACCAGTACTGCCTAAACCTAAGCCCCCCATTGCTAAAGACAGATTTATTCCTCTTCCCAATGCTGATTATCCATCACAGCCAATGTCCAGGGTGCACAAGGACAAAATGTCCGCCTCTACTCCTCTTCTGAATGTGGGAGATGTCGGGGCTACTAATAGACCCCCTCTAGGGGTTTCTTTGTCTGATGGGGGAGGAAAAGGTTCAGGACAGCGAGGATCAGGGGAAAATGAATTTCAGAAGAAAATAAAAGATGTGAGTGAGCTTTCTGTGCTATTATGTACAAAGTAAAATGTTTTTACCCTTGTCTGTATTCTATATTTTGACTGCATTAACAGTACCCATCCTTTCCCTTCTCTGTTTCCTTAGGTTGAAGATAGAGTCCATGGAGTGACCACAGAGGAATGTCGAGATGCTCTTCGCTCCCATTCTGGGGATGTCACACGAGCGGTTCAGACTCTCAAGGTTAGGAACGGAAATATTGACTATCTAAGCAGATCTGTACCAGTTGGTGTCAATTCCACCCATCCACTATGCTTTCTGAAACGTAACATTTCCTTCAATGTACTACTTGGGATATATCATAACCTGTCCCATAGACCATGCTCACCTTTTGTATGTCAACAGCCCATCCCACTCAGATTATGCCCACCTTGACTGGCCCTTAAAGTGCAATCACGTCCTGCATTAGTGATTACTACTTTCTTACACGGTTTACTCTGGTGAGGTTTTCAGGCTAAATCTATGATTTAATCACTTGGGAAATTGTCCTCTATGCAGGTGATAATTCGAAAAAATTAGAATATCATGCAAAAGTTAATTTATTTCAGTAATGCAATGTAAAAGGGGAAACTAATATATGAGAGACACATTACAGGCAAAGGAAGATGGGTCAAACCGTGATTTGTCATAAGTGCGATAATTATGGCTTACAGCTCATGAAAACCCCAAATTTATCGAGTATCACCAGTATGTTCTATGTAAAGTCTTCCACGGCAGTCAAGGCAAGCCCAGCTATTGGGAGTGGCTCCTTAGCTTCCTGGAAGCTGCCTCATACATTGGATCGCTGTGGCACCATTTCCCTGTTGTTGGATACCTATGAGTTAGTCAATGAGGCAACATCCAGGTCCTTTGGGTGTCCCTACAGAGTACCTTGCAATGGCTGGTTGTCCTGCAATGCCCCATCAGAGGCATCAGATCACTGGGACCGGCTGCACAGTGATTGGGCACTTTGGCCATCGTGTCGGATGCTGGCACATGTAGTGGCTGGCACGCGTGCAGATGATGCTGTTGATACAGTACCAGTTATTCTGGGTTATGCCTGCCGATAAGATATGTCTTTAATATTACCCATTAACTTCCCACAAACCTGGCTCAGGTGTGAGGTGTCTGAATAAGTCAAACCTCAGGGGATGTGGCTGAAGTAAAGTTAAATGAGATTTTGTTTGTTTGTTGTTTTTTTTTTGTTTTTTTTCTTCCCTGTATCTGCCTACATGGGGCTTAAAATAGTCCTGGAACATTGAAAAGTTGTGTGTTTTGCAAACCCCAAAAGTCACGTCTCTATGAGCAGAACTTTTGGTGATGAGCTGTTAAATCTGTAAATATATATACATTGCTGGTTTTAGATTTGCTGACCGATATTACCCAATGTTACATATTTTTCAAATGTTAACCTTTCGAACTGTATCTCCTTGTACTATTTGCACTTGTTAATTGTAACACATGATGGCTATATGAGGTATTTACAAATTACTCTAATTTCAGGATATATATATATACGATGTTATTGCTCTGATACATGCGGTTTTCTACGTACCACTGAGAATCTGTGGGGGTAAATGAGCCATGGAGCTGTAAATGTCACATTGTAACTTGGTGACATTCCATGGCCGCTAACCAAACTTGTCCTTTAAAGGGACAATCGCAGTGTTTGTAGAAAGCTCTCTGTTGTGGTGTTTGACAAGTGTCACCATTCAGCCTACAAAGTAAATACCGTGATGGAAAGGGTAACCGTGACAAGGCATGTTTTGTCAGCAGTTGAATTCTGATTCTGTTACAGAGGTCACAGAGTGGCTGGTAGGCAGTGCACTGCGCCCCCTTCTGGTGATCTAGCAATGGTGCACATCTTGCTCTGTACAGGTATCTGTTGGATCTTTTCTTGACGGTTTAATATAAAAACTGCTGCTTCGTTCTCTAAAAAAAAAAAAAAAAAAAAAGGAACGACCCATATTTTAGAAGTTGCTGTACTGGCCTGGAAACCCCAAATGCTGTTGATTTATTAAAAAGTGCTGTAACTTTACATGTTTCTGCCCACACGTCATCACTAAGGAAGTGTCACTAATGGCTTAATCGCTGACTTCTCTGGTGTTCTAAACCCCCAAAATATAATCTTCAAATCCAGTTGTCCTTGTGAACCAAAGCACATTTTAGTCTTCCATTGTGTAGAATAAAATCCATTAATACATTGGTTTGTGATGGATCAATGATATAGATTGCTGTTACGTTGTTATAACTGACACGCCAACGCCATGCTGATCAACACTGATTTTATTTATTTTAACTCTGGCTTTGGAGACATTGACGGAGATATTAGCAGGGTTATTCTCTACAGTGAGACTTACAGTAAATTCCTTGCCAAATTAGCCAGACTGGAAACCATTGACTTGGATAATTTTTCTGTTTTTGGTGTAACTTTTGAAATTCACGTTACGTTCTTGTCAGTTCTCACTTTAGTTTATACCTTGACCCAGTATGCGAGGTCTCCCTGTGCTACTGCATCTATTAAGGTTTTTGATCCTCATGCTCCCAGAATATGAATTGAGAAATTATTACAAATTGCTTTGGCAGACTAAACAAGTGACCAGAATCTGAGCAAATGGTTTGCTCTGGCTAATGTGAGTTTATATATTACTTGATGAACACTGTTCTATGGAATGTTTTAACTAATCACCTTATTCTAGTTAAACAAAATTAACCCTTTCCTCCCTTTCTCTCCAGGTGGAACAGCTTTATAACCTGTCCCGTTACACCAAGGACGAATGCCGACGCATTTTGGACAAATGTCAGTGGAGTCTGGAGTCTGCGTCCCGCTACGTGCTGCGACGAGCTAATTTTCAATGAACAAATCTGTGGGGTTTTTTGGGCCAGGAAACAAGAGGAGGGGTGCTGGTCACCTTCACAATGACCATTTTAAAGCTCCATTAAGATGGCCACAGTCATCATATGTTAGATGGTTAGAGCCATTTGTAGAATGGCTGAAGGAAGAGGGGAACTGTAAGAGCCTCACCAAATAGTCTGTATGGATTTAACTGACTTTCTGGGATGATTTTGGCTCTATTTTGCACATTCCATGCAGAAGTGCCAAGGAAACGATGGCCACAATAGTTACCTGGAATTGGATGCCGCATAAGCCAAATGCTCATTTTACACAGATTACTAGGTCACCAATAAATGCTATGACGGAAGGGACAGCCCAGTAACCTATAAGGAATCAACAAGATGGTGTGTTGTATAACTGGAACCAAGGGGTCGTGGCAGGGTTCTTCCGAGGTGGACATATGGCTAATGAAGAACGTATCATACATGCGATTATAACCTACAGAGAGAAGCCATCTTGTGGCTGGCTTACAATAAGTTATGGTTCTGATATATTACTGCTACAATTCTGGATGTCATCTTAGCCAGCTGTTTAACTGTGGAGCTTGCCATACTGTGTCTGCTGGCTCTGGTGTATGATCTGAGCTCAGATCTTTTCTTGACGGTTTAATATAAAAACCAGGAACGACCCATATTTTAGAAGAGTGCTGTACTGGCCTGGAAACTCCAAATGCTGTTGATTTATTTAAAAGTGCTGTAACTTGACATGTTTCTGCCCACACGTCATCACTAGGGAAGTGTCCATTCGGAATGTTACATTTGGCCACATACTTTGCAAAGTACAGCGACATCTGTTACAGTAACGAGGATATGGAAGTGTGTAGATTCTAGAGGAATGTATAGAGTATGTGAGGGATTCTATGTAAATGTATTCTGTATAATATACACTTTTCTATCTGGATTATATCATGGAAATTAATATATTTTCTGTAATATAAATGGTTTCATCTTGGATCATGGTTTATTTTGTTTATATTCGTTGTGTGTTGAGTTTACCATAAAGCGATTGGATTTTATTTATAGAATTTCACTGATCATACAGACTTATTTACTAAAGTAAGAATTGCTGGAGATTCCAAGTGGAAGAATCCTCCCAGTCTGCGGTTTTCAGTTCACTTAAGCTACTTTTTGTCTTAAAATTGTTAATTATTTTTAAATCTCAAAAATCTCACTTTAGTAACCGCAAGTCCGTTAATAGGAACCCATGGTCACACAGAATAAACGTTTTTGAGACTGTAATCTCCCTTTAAGCAATGTGATCACGGTCCATCGTTCCAGCAGTAAGTAGGGTGAAGGAGGTGGATTGGTGCAGGATATCTGGCAAACAAGCAACGTTATTGGGCATTTTCCCACGCTAGACCTCATTACGTCCTATTCCTCTCCCAATCCCCTGCCTATCACTCCGACGGCTATATACTGGACTGCTATTAAGGGGACTGCCAAGGCAGTAAGTAGGGTGAAGGAGGTGGATTGGTGCAGGATATCTGGCAAACAAGCAACGTTATTGGGCATTTTCCCACGCTAGACCTCATTACGTCCTATTCCTCTCCCAATCCCCTGCCTATCACTCCGACGGCTATATACTGGACTGCTATTAAGGGGACTGCCAAGGCAGTAAGTAGGGTGAAGGAGGTGGATTGGTGCAGGATATCTGGCAAACAAGCAACGTTATTGGGCATTTTCCCACGCTAGACCTCATTACGTCCTATTCCTCTCCCAATCCCCTGCCTATCACTCCGACGGCTATATACTGGACTGCTATTAAGGGGACTGCCAAGGCAGTAAGTAGGGTGAAGGAGGTGGATTGGTGCAGCATATCTAACAAACAAGCAATGTTATTGGGCATTTTCCCACGCTAGACCTCATTACGCCCTATTCCCCTTCACTGTGGCAGCTGTAAATTAGATACGAATGCAGTATTGCTGTGATATATTATCTGGTATATATTTTTTTTACCCCCGGCATCTATTCTGAATTATACTAGATTGTATATTTTTTAGGAGGCTTCTTGTCATGTTGAATAATACTTATGGATTTATTATCTGGTTTATGCACCATCTCATTTACTATTTTTTATTATAACTACTGTGCACTGAATATAGCCTAGAATTCATAGGGAAACCAATACTAAGTGACACTGTTTAATCTGGCAACACGGTATTTGTATCAAACAGCCAGGTGGATAACTTTTGGTTCCAATCATTTCATGATACAAGCTACCTCCAAGTTATTAAATATTACAGCTAGTGTTTTCACTACCTTATGCACATATTTGAAAGCAATTGGTTCCCTTTTTAATCACTTTTTGTTTCTCACTGTGTGTAACACTATCACAATTGGTGTTTATCTGTGGTTCATTTTTATCTTTTGTGGCACTACTATACGTCATTGCCATCTAATAGTTTCTTTTTTTCAATTTTTGCTACACATAGGACCTGTATATCTATAGTGGTAACCAGTTCTTGGTCGGAGACCAGTTCTTACCTGTATAGACTGCAATTGGTACGTACATAGTACTAGCCAGTCAGCTCCAGGACTGTGGCTGCAAAATGTTAATTCATTAAGGCTTATTAAAGGACCACTATAGTGCCAGGAAAACAAACTTGTTTTCCTGCAACTATAGGGTCTTTGGGACCCCCCGCCCCTGCCAGGCTGAAGAGGTTAAAGGCTTACTGTTCTCCAGCGCCAGGCTCCCTCAGCGCAGGGGACTCTCCTCCTTCTGACGGCATCCATTGGATGCACATGCGCGGCAAGAGCCGTGCGCGCAGACAGTCAATAGGAAAGCATTCTCAATGCTTTCCTATGGACGCAAGCGTCTTCTCACTGTGAATATCACAATGAGAAGCGCCTCTTGCGGTTGTCAATGAGACAGCCACTAGAGGTTGGATTAACCCTAATGTAAACATAGCAGTTTCTCTGAAACTATGTTTACAGCAGGTAGGGTTAACCCTAGATGGACCTGGCACCCAGACCACTTCATTGAGCTGAAGTGGTCTGGGTGCCTATAGTGGTCCTTTAACAGAGGTTTCCTCTTGGTAAAAACAAGTTGTTGTGTTCTTGTTTGTTTTGTGTTTTATTAATTTTTTTTTTATAAACCTTCAATGAAAAATGTGCATAATTAAATGTGTGTATGTTTTCACTGGAATTGTATCTACTAAAAAGTCATTACTATTTTGTCTGGATTTGTGTAGTGGAGTTTCCCTTTTCAAAACCAAAAACTGAGGTTCAAATCCTGTTCAGACTACATATAATTGTAGGGTGCTGTGAAATACACTGTGTGTGTGTGTGTGTGTGTGTGTGTGTGTGTGTGTGTGTTCATATTCATAAAATCTGTTCTGGTGAACCTAGGCATGTATACCGCAATAGGATACTTCCAATTCCCTGCAACTATACCAATACATCCCGTCATCCTTCCATGAGGCAAATTGTTTGGGTTATGTTACAATTTGGTAATAGTTAGATAATCTACTAGTTGAGGAAATGGCTAAAATGACAATGAAGGGGGAAGTATCATCATGGGCAACTTTTAATCTTCATAATGTGAATTTGAAAACCAAAATCACCTCTTGTGCCAGGAGCACACATATTCTAAACTCCCTACTGGGATTGTCTCTAAAACAAGTCATTGAGGAGCCAACTCATAAGGAGGTCATACTAGATTTAGTGTTAACAAATTGAGATTTGGTATCAGATATTACTGTAGGTGAAAGTTTAGGATCCAGTGATCATAAGTCAGTGTGGTTTAATATAAGAACTGTGACTGAGTCACACCACACAAAAACAAAAGTTTTAGACTTTAGAAAAACAGATTTTTCTGAAATTAGAATGTGCTGAGGAGTCATTATAAGACTGGAGCAATTTAAATGGAGCCCAAGAGAAATGGGGATTATTTAAAAGTTGGACTGCTGAAGGCAACAGAAAATTGCATTAGGCTTGACAATAAAAACAAAAAAAGTCAAGAAACCACTGTGGTACTCTGCAGATGTGGCCAAAATAGTAAAAACCAAAAGATAGCATTAAGTAATTATAAAAAAAACCCAGAGTGAGGAAGACAGAATGATCTATAAGATTAGGCAGAAAGAGGCTAAGCAAGTTATAAGAGCTTCCAAATCACACACAGAAGAGAAAATAGCACAGTCAGTAAAAAAAGGACAAAACATTTTTTAGATACATAAATGAGAAAAGTAAAACAAGGATTAGTTAGATTAAAAACAAAAGATTAATATTTTTGTTCAGTATTTACAGATGAAAATGAAGGAAAGGGACCTCAGTTAGGAAAAAGGACAAATGAGTCATTTATTACACGTGAGTTTACAGAGGAAGAGGTTCTATTTCAACTGTCAAAAGTAAAGACAAATAAGTCAATGGGACCTGATGGAATACACCCAAAGCTATTAAAAGAGCTTAGTGGTGTACTAGCAAAACCATTAACAGATTTATTTAACCAATCATTGTTAACAGGAGTAGTCCCAGAAGATTGGAAGTTAGCGAATGTTGTGCCCATTTACAAGAAAGGTAATAGGGAGGAGTCAGGCAACTATAGGCCAGTAAGCCTTACTTCAGTAGTGGGGAAAGTGATGGAAACCATGTTAAATTTACACAGAGTAAATTGCACTTATTTGATGCTGGACGTTCTCATGGAGTCCCATGTCAAAAAAGATCCCCAGGTCTTCAGTGTTGAGGTAGTCCGATGCTGGATTAAGGTAAGCAAATAAATGATTAACTATTTATTTGCCGCAGAACGAGGCCCTAGTCACCTAAATTGTGACTAGGGCTCTATAGCATTAGGAATACAAATATGTATTCCTAATGCTATAGTATTCCTTTTAATAATAGGATTGTTGAACATCTAAAATCACATGAATTTCAAGATCAGAGACAACATGGGTTTACGGCAGGGAGATCATGCCAAACTAATTTTTTGATTGGGAAACTAAAATAATAGATCATGGTGGTGCAGTAGACATTGCTTACCTAGATTTTAAAGCGGACCACGGGTAACCAGACCGGTTACCTCCGATAATTCCCTTCCTTCAGCTGTTCAAGAACCCTTACAACAAGCAGATGCCCATTGTGACAGACCCTCCCTCAATCGATGCTCCTAGTGCTTACCAAGGACCATCAGCACCGCAACCAGACCCCACGAACCACCGCATCTTGGTTGGGGTCTCGCCGTCTCCTACCCACCCTGGACCTACGACATGGCTCCAGTGGATGAACCTCTCTTCCTTCAGGGAGCAAAGCAGGAACAGCTCTTAGAAGAGCTAGTGATTAGCATCCAGGGGAGTATACAGAGTATAGCAATCCCCAGTGTGGTTATAGCAGTATCCTACAACACGAGACGCGGCTGCGAGTTGAGGGTAAGAAGGTCTGAGAGTTTAATGGCACACACTGGTCTTTTATACAAGTTTTACAGCAAAGGTGACACCCAGGTGGACCTAGTTGGGCACCAAATACAAACCAGTAAAAACAGTCTTACATGCAGACGCTCCCAAAAAGTGTACACAAACCCTTCCCTTTGCCTGTGATACAATTAACGAAGACAATGGACTGACTCAATTAATGCCGAAAAAACATACATTTTTACAAAGTGTGGAAAACACCATAAAACACACAAACGCCCCCAAAAAAAAATATCCCCATAAAAGTCAAATCCCCTGATAGCCCCGATCTGGGTGAATAACATATCCAAAAATCACCCAGATCGGTTCAGGGGTTAAAATTTTAAATGGAAGTCATATTTTTGCCTAGGCGAACACAGAATTTCATGCCCAAAACTGTGCCATAGAAGCGCTGATAAGTGGCGCTGGAGGACTGACCAGGAACCATGAGGTTTCCATGCCTAAAATAGTTCCAGGGCATTCACGGCTAAGTTCCACTGAAGTCCATGTACGGTTTTGGGTCCATGCGAACAAAATGGCCGACACCACGTGTTCAAATGTCAAATGGCAGCCACGTCGGCTGTATCCGAAGTGCCACTTCAACAACTTTGAAAGTTTGAAGAACATTGTGCTAAGTCCCAATAGGCACAATTAGGGTCTCTCAGCCAAAATAAATTAAAGGGGCCATAGTCACAGGGGAACAGGCTGGCAAGTAGTCCTCCAGAAAACAGTGGCGAAATTGCTTTCATCACATCCATTTCCCCCCCCCAGTAACTGGACACCACACAGTTCTGGAGGTAAAAACACTGACAATCCTTTATTGGTAAACACAGCTTTTATGCACAGAACCCCGCAGGGGGTCTCCACTCTTTCAATACTCTTTCCTTTCTCCCAGGCAGGAGAAGGGGGATGGGTTACAGTTAACCATTTCCCGCTCTGGGAGATGCCAACAGGACACAGTTACATACCGTGTTTCTCCGAAAATAAGACCGGGTCTTATATTAATTTTAGTCCCAAAAAACACACTAGGGCTTATTTTCAGGGTAGGGCTTATTTATTTATGGTACCGGTATGTACATTGAACCCCCCTTTAATTAATCCACCCCCCTTTAATAAATCCACCCCCTCTAATTAATCCACCCCTCTAATTAATCCACCCCCCTTTAATTAATCCACCCTCCTTTAATTAATCCACCCCCCCAATAAATCCACCCCCCCAATAAATCCAGCCCCCTCTAATTAATCCACCCCTCCTTTAATTAATCCACCCCTCCTTTAATTAATCCACCCCCCTCTAATTAATCCACCCCCTCTAATAAATCCACCCCCTCTAATAAATCCACCCCTCCTTTAATAAATCCACCCCCCGTTTAATTAATCCAACCCCCTTTAATAAATCCACCCCCCCACTAATCCACCCCTCTACTCAATCCACCCCTCCCTTAATAATCCAATTTCCCTAATTAATCCACCCCTAATAAATCCACCCCCCACTAATCCACCCCTCCTTTAATTAATCCACCCCCCCTAATAAATCCACCCCCTCTAATAAATCCACCCCCCGTTTAATTAATCCAACCCCCCTTTAATAAATCCACCCCCCTCTAATTAATCCAGCCCCCCCTTTAATTAATTCACCGCCCCCTTTAATTAATTCAGTCCCAGACATAAAATATCTACTCACAGATGCCTTCCTTGCCCGCCGAGTCCGACCACTGGGTGCCTCACCGCCCGGAAATGGATCCTTCCGCTGAAGATCCGTGAAGGCAGACTGACGACGCTGCGCACGTCGTCATCACGTTGCGCGATGCCGCGGCCTGCAACGCTCCTCCTCCTCCTCATAGAAGAAGGAAGTCCCGCCGGACCGAAAGGTACAGTGCCTAGGTCTTATTTTCGGGGTAGGGCTTATATTGCTGCCCACCCCGAAAATTCAGCTAGGTCTTATTTTCGGGGTAGGGTTTATTTTCGGGGAAACACGGTACATTAAAATATATTACAAACAGTAGGACACATTACAAATACGGGGGAATACTTAGGGGCTCCGCATCCCAGGAAGGGAATGGGGTACACACATAAAACATCCCTGGATAGCCCCGGGTACCAGCTAGGATCCCTGCAAATAGCGGGCCTGTTGGATGTACAGAGCCTGAGAAACCATCATATAAATTCTGGGGCTCTGAAACTCTATACATCCACAAAATCAGTTCCACAGCGTCTCTTGGTTTGGTCCGGTGAATTCAAACTTGGCATCCAAACCAAGCAACAGCCAATCAGCTGAAAGGCGCAAAACCAATTTGCACCAATCAGGGCTCAGGGAGGAGAGGGGTTTAGCCTGCGTCCTGCAGTGGCCAATCAGAAGAATGGGGCAAACCCAGTTTAAATGGGTGCTCCATCTCCCAATTGGTCGGCATGGACTTCCAGGTGGCCAGCGGGGCTCTGTGGCTGTGAAGCCGACTCACAGCTCCAGGGTCTCCGCTGGGGCTCGCGTCTCTCTACAGTGGCTGCCTCTATTTAGGCCGCCCAGGGGCAGGTAGGGAGGCCCGAACCGTCAGTACCCCAACAGTGTCCCCACCAACCACAGGGACCCATTCATGGGAAGCGCATCCTTTCGGGATACAAATGCTCCCCCGGGTGGCGTTCGCCCATACAAAATTGCCGCCACCCAGGGGACCACTTTTTAAAGGGACTCTCCACTGCCAGGAAAACAAATCCGTTTTCCTGGCACTGCAGAATCCTGCAGTGCTCCCCTTCTTCCCACTCCCATCCCATGTTGCCGAAGGTCCGTGAGGACGTCCAGTGTCAGATAACCGACCAAAGGTCAGTTTGGATTCAGGAAGCCACAGAGTTAGACAGCCACAGAGGGCAGACTTAGAGCTGCAATGTTTTACATTGCAGCACTAAGTTCAAAAGGGTCCAAGCACCTAGACTAATTAGACCTCTCCATAGGAAAGCATTATTCAATGCTTTCCTATGGGGATTCTGGCGATGCTGCGAGTCCGGTGAATTCAAACTTGGCACCCAAACCAAGCAACAGCCAATCTGCTGAAAGGCGCAAAACCAATTCGCACCAATCAGCGCCCGGGAAGGAGAGGGGTTTCACCGCCCAATCAGAAGAAAGGGCGCAAAACCCATGTGCACCAATCGGCACTTGAGGAAGAGAGGGGTTTCGCCACCGATCTGAAGACAGGGAGTGAAACTCGATTGCACCAATCCTCTGAGGCGCGAAACCAATTTGTGTCAATCCGCACCCAGGGAGGGGAGGGGTTTCGCCGCCCAATCGCGATAAAGGGATTTGAATGGGCGCTCCTGCTCTGATTGGTCGCTGTCTCCTTGCAGCAACCAATCAATGCTCCCTCGGGTCGACCAACCAGGGGAATGACGCATCCGTTTGAATAGGCGCTCCTTCTCCCATTGGTCGGCACAGACGTCCACGCGGCCACTCGGGCCCTGTGGCCGTGAGACTGCCTCACAGCCCCATGGATTCCCAGCTGGCGCGTGTTCATACCTTGGGTAACTCCCTACACTGGCTGTTACAGTTGCCCCAGGCTAGCTGAGCGTTGGACTGCCTAGATGTCCTTGTCCCCGAGCTTGGAGAGCAGTGAAAAGTTCCCCTTCAGCAACTACCGATATCCCTGGACGTGTAGAATGTTCTTGGAGCTTTGAGCAAAGCTAGTGATTAGCATTTCCTACAACATGAGTCAAGGCTGCGAGTTGAGGGTAAGAAGACTGGTTTATTGAACAACTTGCATTTCTTTTATACACATTTTTTTCAGGCCAGGGGCACACCCCTCTGGACCTGATGGAACACATGTGTGGTAAACTGTCATTTTTAAGGGAGTTTACCATGAGGTTTTAGAGGGGCCTGCCTGCCAGCCTGGGGATTTGTTGTATTTTGGGGTACTTTTTGGGGTTTGTAAAAATGTATGTTTTTTCTGCTAAAGTTAATTGAGTTAGTCCATTGTCTTTGTTAATTATATCACAGGCAGAGGGGAGGGCTTGCTGACTGTATGTGGGAGTGTTACTGTGATAATTATTGTTCCTATTGGTTTGTGTCCCTTTTGGGGGTGTGCCTCTGGCCTGAAAATGTGTATAAAAGAAATGTTTTTGTGCTCAATAAACCAGACCTTCTTACCCTCAACTCGCAGCCTCGTCTCGTGTTGTAGGGAACAGCTATAACTGCTATATCACTGCTAGCTCTCTCTTCAGCTATACAGCTATACCCTCCTAGAGGAGAGACCCACCTATATTCTCCTGGAGGAGAGATTCAGCTATACTCTCTTCCCACACGGTCCTGGATCCAGAATGAGTAGCAGTGTGGGAAGGAGACACAGAGACCCCAACCAAGCTACGGCGGTTCGTGGAGTCTGCGGTGCTTATGGTGTCTGGTGCGGTGCTGATGGTCCTTGAGTAGCGCTAGGAGCACCGACTGACGGAGGGTCCTTCACAACAGGGACATAAGGAACATAAACCAATCAGAATAAAGTGCATCTTTCTGAACCCTCCCCTCTATCCTGGAGATAATTGGCTTACGTGACCGTAGTAACCTAATTATCTCCAGGAACAGAAAATATTCTTAGGTTGAAACTGTAACAAAAACCGCATAAAAATACATAACTCATATTATACAATATTCAGCCCCTATGTTCAACATATCCCCGGATAGCTTGGATCTGAGTGCTCAATATGTCCGAAAAGCGCTCAGATCTCACAAATACAGTTGGATCGCCATGGAATTAAAGTTTTCTCAACGGCCATTCAGCATAATTCAGCCCAGGATTAGTTCCACAATTTTTAGTCATATGGTCAGTCTAGTTTCGGGAGTATGAAATTGCCGAATGGCGCTGCGTTCATGTGTTTAGACTGTAAGATCATTTGAGCAGGGCCCTCTTCAACACTTCGTTTCTGTAAGTTTTCTTGTAATTGTCCTATTTATAGTCAAATCCCCCCTCTAATAATATTGTAAAGCGCTACGGAATCTGTTGGCGCTATATAAATCGCAATAATAATAATAATAATAACTGATGAAAGTCTGGAGGTCCCAGCGGGGTTCATGTAAAATAGTGGCCGAAAACAGTACCATGCGATCGACGACAAACCTTGCTCAATTCGGCAATTAAAGATGGCCGCCCCCACGTGTTCGTTCATATGAACAACGACCACCCAGCCATTCGTCAATAAAGCTGTGATTAACCGCAAACCGCAGATTCTGGGTGGCTAATAAGTAGCACACTCCTCATACAGGGTGGTCGGTCGTTCAGCATTTTGTTCGGTGGTTTGGAGGTGAAAAAGGTTAACAAGGCAAACCGCAGCTTCTGGGGGTCTAATAGGCGGCACACTCCATATGCTGGGTGGTCGGTCATTCGTTCATACGAAAGACGTAGTGAATTGCTTTTGGTTTATTTAGAGGAAAGGAACAGACACATTGTAACAAGCAGCAGACAGAGGGTATTTGTAACACTGGTATCCACCCGAGCGTTTTCCTGGGCAGCCACGAGCCTAGCCTCGTAGCTCCCAGGTAGAGGTGTAAATAGTGATTATAACTTCATTAAGAGCGGGTAGAACGATCCTCGACATGGAAATCGAAGACAGTGCATGCAGGCCAGTTCGGGATGCGAATGCTCCACCTGGTGGGGGCGTTTGGTAATACGAACCGGCGGCCACCCCGGGGAAGCACGTGCCACTAGTTTCTCTTGCGGTCTGCGGTGTTCACTCCTCATTAGCGATGTGTAAACGTTCTAACCACGCGTTCGAAGTGGAGTATCGGAGTCCTGTGCGCTGGAGTGCCCCCTTGTCCTGTGCGCTGGAGTGCAATTTGCAGGATTCAATGTGAAAAATACAGAGAGGGTGAAAATTAACAAGGGAAAACATACAATCCAGAGGAGTACATCCACACATAGGAAAGGGCAATTCACAGTTAGGCAGCGGTCCTGCCACACAGCTCCCCCTTAACCAACAACCGGCATACACTGACGGATCAGCTGGGGAATGTCTGGGGAAGTGCTCACTGATCATTTATCTAGGGCTGTCTGTCTGGACAACCATCGGCATTGTCATTCTTCTTACCGGGTCTGTAGTGAATGGTAAAGTCATACAGATGTAGGGCCAGGCTCCACCGTAACAGCCTGGCATTGTCTCCTGCGACCCAGTTAAGCCATACCAACGGGCAGGGTGATTTGCTGTCCATACAGATAGGGCTGCAGCTTTTTGAGTGCCCACACCACTGCCAGGCATTCCTATTCAATGACGGCATAGCTTACCTCCCTTGCCATCCAAAATAGTTCCAGGGCGTTTGGTGCTTTTGCCAGTCAACTTTTGGGAGCTCCTGCATCCGAAATATGTGGTGCTCCATCTGGCTCTAAGGTAGTGTTTGTTCCCCTTACTCCAAAAACCACTGGTGGGTTGCAAAGTGGTTCAAAACCCCGGACCAAGTCACCTCATGGTGAAAACCGTTCCACAACATTCGAGGTTAAGTACCGCTGAGGTGACTGGAGAACCATGAAGTCCTCATAACGAAATTAGTTCCACAGTGGTTGTGGCCAAGTACTTCTGAGTGGGTTTGTGGGTTCTTGTGGGTTTGGTTCATGCGAATGGCTGCCAGGGAGCTAGCGTTCGGTTCTTTTTAAATGAAGGGGAAGTGATTAACCAGGTGCACTCAGGGAAAGCTGCTAATCGCGGTTGGGTAGTGTAACTCCCTAACAGCATCTCAGACCTGAACCATAATCGGTGGGCAGGAGGCCGGTTTCCACACTCCTCCAGGAGTTCGTGGCAAGAAATGTTTGTTACAGGCAGGGCTGCCGCCAGAAATTTGCCCGGCCTGCCCCCAAGTCCGCCCACATGACCCTCCCCCAGATTCACCCACAGGGCCTACCACAAGTCTACCACAAGGATGAAGTGTGTGTGTACTGAATTTGGTGTGTGTATAGTGTAACGGACCGTTTTGCACACAAGGGGTAAAAACCGTTTAGGCGATCAGCCCCCTTTCCAGAGATACAGGCACAGCTACTGCAGAACACCAAACTCCCAAACTGGATACAAAATAGCACTCCAACTCCCGAACTGGAACCTCACGAATAGCTGCCAGCAGACGAACAGGAAAAGCTCCCACTCCTGGCAATCAGTCTCCAACAGCATACAGTGAATCCCCCCAAGAACGAGACAAGGCTCCGTGTTGAGGGTCAAGCAGTGGTCTGAGGTGCTGGCACACCCAGCCTGGTTTTTATTACAGTCTTGCAAATACAGGACCGCCCACAGGGAGGTATAAAACAACCAATCACATCACAGTTACATCCCACATATTCCCTCCCCTTATCCTGAGAGGAAACTCAATTATACATACAGTTAAAACATACTTTCTACCCAACTTTCATAACTCCAAAACCATACATCACATTCACATAAAATTACATATTCACAATCAATCCATTCAGGGGAACAACATATTAAAAAATGGCATGAATCAGACCAGGGTTCAAAAGTTAAGGGAAAGTCCTTTGTGACTAAATGAAGCATGGCTTTCCGGCCCAAACCAGTTTCAGAGTCTTCTATCCTGGAGATAAGTAATTCAATTATCTCCCAGGACAGACACAAGACTCCATTAAGCACATGGTTGCAAAAAGACACAAAACACTTTAAAATACATAAAGTCACCTTTTATACATAAAACACTGACATTTTGTCTGTTTGATGGTGTTTGTGTGTGTGTGTGGTGGATGCAGTTTGTGTGTTTCTGTAGTGGATGCATTTTGTCTGTTTGATGTGTGTGTGTGGTGGATGCATTTTGTCTGTTTGATGGTGTTTGTGTGTGTGTGTGGTGGACAGGGCCGTCTTTAACGCGGGGCAAACGGGGCAGCTGCCCCGGGCCCAGTTTCTCTTGGGGGGCCCGAGGCACCTGCCCCGTGGGCCCCGCTGCCCTCATCAATTTATTTTTTTCCCCCGTCCCACCGGGTGGCCCATGCAATTAGGGCAGTGGCGTACATACCAGGGTCGCGGCTGAGACCCTGGTATGCACCCACAGGGCCAGCGTCTTCCCCTGGGGGGCCCAGGAGGCGGCCACCCCAGGGCCCCCTGAGGCTGGCCCTGCTGACCCCGGCGGGCGGGTGGCCGGTCGGGCAGGAAGGCAGGCGCGTGCTTCCTCTTCAGCTCCCTCGCGCACCGCACTGAAACCGGAGCCGGAAGATGACGTCATCTTCCGGCGCCGGCATCCCTACGCGGCGCGCGAGGGAGCTGAAGAGGAAGCACTGAGTGCTCCCTCGCGCGCCCGCCTTCCTGCCCGACTGGCCACCTGCCCGCCGGGGTCAGCAGCACCACTGGACCCCAGGGAATCCCCCGAGCACTCCAAAAGGTAAGGAGGCTGGGGGGATTACATTTAAAAAAAAAAATGTGTGTTTATGTGTTTGTGTGTTAGTGTATGTGTGTGTTAGTGTATGTGTGTTAGTGTGTGTGTGTGTGTGAGTGTGTGTTTGTGTGTTAGTGTGTGTTAGTGTATGTGTGTTAGTGTGTGTGTGTGTGTGTTAGTGTGTGTTTGTGTTAGTGTATGTGTAAGGTGTGTGTTTGTGTGTTAGTGTGTGTTTGTGTGTTAGTGTGTGTGTTTGTGTGTTAGTGTGTGTTAGTGTATGTGTGTTAGTGTGCGTTTGTGTGTTAGTGTGTGTTAGTGTATGTGTGTTAGTGTGTGTGTTTGTGTGTTAGTGTCTGTGTGTCAGTATGTCTATGTGTGTTTTTGTGTCTGTGTGTCAGTATATCTGTGTGTGTGTGTTTCAGTATGTCTGTGTGTGTGTCAGTCTGTCTGTGCATGTCAGTATGCCTGTCTGTGTGTGTGTCAGTATGTCTGTGTGTGTGTGTCAGTATGTCTGTGTGTGTGTGTCAGTATGTCTGTCTGTCTGTGTGTCAGTATATATGTGTGTGTGTATATCTGTGTGTGTCAGTATGTGTGTGTCAGTATGTCTGTCAGTGCGCCAGTATGTCTGTTAGTGCATGTGTATGCATGTGTCAGTATATCTGTCTGTGTGCCAGTATGTCTGTGTGTGTGTGTGTCAGTATATCAGTCTGTGTGTGTCAGTGTATGTGCCTGTGTGTGTGTGTCAGTATTTCTCAGTGTATGTGGGTGTCAGTATATCTGTCAGTGTGTGGGTGTCAGTATTTCTGTCAGTGTATGTGTGTCAGTATGTTGATCAGTGTATGTGTCTGTGTGTGTGTGTCAGTATGTCGGTATATGTGTCTGTGTGTCAGTATGTCTGTATATGTGCCTGTGTCAGTATGTCTGTCAGTACGTCTACCAGTGTATGTGTCTGTGTGTGTGTCAATATATGTACCTGTGTCAGTGTGTCTGTCAGTGTATGTGCCTGTTTATCTGTATGTAGTCAGTGTATGTATCTGTGTATCTGCTTGTGCGTCAGAGTGTGTACCTGTGCATCTGAGCCGCAACTTTAAATACAAATACACCCCTCCATTCAAACTTCAACACTACATATAAAACACACTCCTGCATTGAAACGTCAACACTACATACAAGCACACTCCTACATTCAAAAACAAACACTACACATAAATGCACACTTGCATTCAAACTCCAGTACCACATACAAACACATTCACACAAACATACTCCATACAAACACATGCTTACATTCAAACATACTAACATGGCTCAGTGCTAAATACAACCCTGCAAGCATGGGAAATTGGTAGAGTCCCAGCTGTCAAAGCATTGTTGGAGTTGCACGACAGATGGGGTTCTACCTTTAGTCCAACCTTGCAATTGGGGGTCCCAATAAAATTCATTCTACTTTAGTACCGCCACTGCGTTGGGATGGATGCCGTGATTGCATACCAGGGAGTGAGGGGCGAGAGCGGCAGGGCCCAGGGGGCCCAAGCAAACACTTGCCCAGGGTCCATTCGTTATTAAAGACGGCCCTGGTGGTGGATGCAGATTGTGTGTTTCTGTAGTGGATGCATTTTGTCTGTTTAATGGTGTGTGTTTGTGTAGTGGGTGCATTTTGTCTGTTTGATGTGTGTGTGTGTGTGTGGTGGATGCAGTTTGTGTGTTTCTATAGTGGATGCATTTTGTCTGTTTGATGGCATGTGTTTCTGTAGTGGATGCATTTGTCTGTTTGATGGTGTGTTTCTGTAGTGGATGCATCTTGTCTGTTTGATGGAGTGTGTTTCTATAGTGGATGCGGTGTGTGTTTGTGTAGTGGGTGCATTTTGTCTGTTTGATGGGGTGTGTGTGTGCTGGGGGGTATTTTTTTGCTGTTTAATTCTTATTAAAATCATTTTATTAATGTTTTCCCCCCTCCCTGCCTCTTACCTGTAGTCAGGGAGGGGGAACACTGGATTCCCCGGTGGTCCGGTGGTTCAGCTGGGCTGGTTAGGCCAGCAAAAAGGGGCCAGCAATCTGCATCTCCCTTCTCCGGGCTCTACTTCTGTAGCGAGCCTGGCATGCATTTACAGCCGCGGCTCGTGCTGTGTGAGGACCTCCAGCGTCCGTCATTTCCCCATAGAAAAGCATTTTCAATGCTTCCCTATGGGGAGCGCTAATGCGCATACATGGCATTGCCGTGCTTGCGCATTAGGTCTCCCCGGCCGGTGGGCGGGATCAGTCTCGCCCACCGGCCGACGCAATCACTAGGAGGAGCGGCGGCGGAGAAAGAAGCAGCGTTTCCCCTTCAGCAAATGGGGATTGGGGGTGGGAGGAAGAGGGAACCTGCAGTGCCAGGAAAATTGATTGTTTTTATGGCACTGGAGTTTCCCTTTAATTTTGCCATGCGAATCATACCACAAGACAACGCTTTAACATTCAGACTACTTCCCCCTTTTTTCACACTTCCATCATAACGATCAGTGGATGTCCCTAGATACCCTATCCACAGCAGACCTGCACAGGGGGAGGAATTTCTTGGCCACTTGGCATGGTAAAAGCATGTTCCTCCCGGGGTTGTCTGACATTCCTCCAACCAGATTGTCCGACGCGGCATCTACCATGGGTTTGGCAGCAATCTACCAGGAACAATGGCTTTGGAGCAGTTGACCATGGCATCCAGGTTGGGAACTTTTCCACCACCTCAGCCCCTTTTGGAGATCTATCCCATTATAGCAGCTGCTGTGGCCTGGCCCAGAGGAAGAGCTTGTATTGTATAAATTGAATGCCTGTTGCTTCGAATAAATAAGTCTTGTTCTAGCATTAAGCTTTGGCTCATGTGTGGATTATTTGGCGATACCAGCGTTGTTTAACCCTGTGGATTATTGGCATTATTCTAGTATTGGGAAAAACTGAATATTTGACGGGGATACGGATTACTACCGTCACAACATCTCTCCTAGGTTGTGCTTCTTTTTTGCCATCTTAAACTGGAACTCTCACACACACCATTAAATTATATATTTTACAGGCATTCAACAACACATGCTAACCCTATTGCCAAAATGACCATAACTTCATGCCATCATACCAGACAAGAATATACTCAGAGGTTTTCAGGAATCCATCCCCCCCACGTTCCTCTCAGAGATTACCAATAACCGTCCAACTTTTCCATCCTTATCTGACCTATTAGATTTACAACCGTTTAATTATACTACCAATTCGGCCATTACCGGCCATGTACACAGCCTTCCACGCTTTTCTCAGGCCAAGAGAATCCACTACCATCACCACCACTCAGACAGATCATGGTCTTCAACGATCCTAACCACGTTACATAGTTACATAGTTACATAGCTGAAAAGAGACTTGCGTCCATCAAGTTCAGCCTACCTCACATTTGTTTTTTGCTGTTGATCCAAAAGAAGGCAAAAAAAAACAGTTTGAAACACAATTTTGCAACAAGCTAGGAAAAAAATTCCTTCTTGACCCCAGAATGGCAGTCAGATTTATCCTTGGATCAAGCAGTTATTACCCTACATTGAAAGATTATATCCTTGAATATTCTGTTCTTGCAAGTATGCATCTAGTAGCCGTTTGAACATCTGTATGGACTCTGATAAAACCACTTCCTCAGGCAGAGAATTCCACATCCTGATTGTTCTTACAGTAAAAAAACCTTTCCTTTGCCTTAGACGAAATCTTCTTTCTTCCAGTCTAAACGCATGGCCTCGTGTCCTATGTAAAGTCCGGTTTGTGAATAGATTTCCACACAATGGTTTGTATTGGCCCCGAATATATTTGTATAATGTTATCATATCCCCTCTCAGGCGACGTTTTTCTAAACTAAATAGGTTTAAATTTGTTAACCTTTCTTCATAGCCGATATGTTCCATTCCTTTTATTAATTTTGTAGCCGCCTCTGCACTTTTTCTAGTGCCATAATATCCTTCTTTAGAACAGGTGCCCAAAATTGCACAGCATATTCAATATGGGTCTTACCAGTGATTTATAAAGAGGCAAAATTATATTCTTGTCCGAGAATGAATGCCCTTTTTCATGCATGACAATACCTTACTGGCCTTGGCCACTGCTGATTGACATTGCACATTTTTGCATAGTTTGTTGTCTATAACAATTCCCAAGTCCTTTTCATGTGTTGTTATCCCTAATTCGCTTCCATTAAGGGTATACGTTGCTTGTGTATTCTTTACGCCGAAGTGCATAACTTGGCATTTTTCAACATTAAATTTCATCTGCCATTTGAGTGCCCAGTCCCCCAGTCTATCTAAATCCTTCTGCAGCAAAGTAATATCTTGCTCACATTGTATTGTTTTACAAAGTTTTGTGTCATCTGCAAACACTGAAACATTACTTTCAATGCGGTCTTCAAGATCATTTATAAACATGTTAAATAGAAGGGGTCCCAGAACAGACCCCTGAGGGATACCACTTGCCACCTCTGTCCAGCTTGAAAATTTACCATTAATGACAACTCTTTGTACTCTGTTTTAAGCCAATGTTCTACCCAAGAACAAGCATTTTCATCTAGACCGATTTCCTTGAGTTTGAACACTAATCTATTGTGTGGAACTGTATCAAATGCCTTAGCAAAATCCAAATAGATCACATCCACGGCAACACCCTGATCTATACTTCTACTTACTTCTTCGTAGAACGCAATCAAGTTAGTTTGACATGACCTGTGCTTCATAAAACCGTGCTGATTTTTGCTGATAACCATGTTCTTCTCAAGGAATTCTTGAATATTATCCCTTAATATCCTTTCAAATATTTTACCAGCCACAGAAGTTAAGCTCACAGGTCTATAATTTCCAGGCAAGGATTTTGAACCCTTTTTTGAATATAGGAACCACATCTGCCTTCCTCCAATCCTCCGGAACACTTCCTGAAAGAAAAGAATCTTGAAAGATTAAAAACAGAGGTTCACTTATTTCTGCACTTAGTTCCTTAAGTACACGTGGATGGATACCGTCAGGCCCTGGAGCTTTGTTTGTATTAACTTTCTTTAGTTGCTGCAGCACCTTGTCTTGAGTTAACCAATTACAATTATTCTGAAAGTTTTTAGTAGCAATCATTTGCACATCTATTGCCATGGGTTCTTCCTTAATATATACGGAGGAGAAATAGTTATAATTCCTGCCTTTTCCTGGTCTTCATTAACTAACACCCCCGTTTCAGTTTTTAGTGTACCTACACTTTCATGTTTGGTTTTTTTAGAATGTATGCACTTAAAGAATGCTTTGGGGTTGGTTGCTATCATTTTTTCATTTTGAAGTTTAGCAAGTCTGAACGCCTTTTTGCACGCATTATTTGCTTCCTTATATCTTTTATAAGATGCATCTGATTTGTCCGATTTAAATGCTTTAAATGCCCTTCTCTTAGTTGTAATCTCTTGTTTTACTTCTCTACTAAGCCATGTTGGTTTTAATTTGTTTTTTTTATATTTATTTCCCAATGGTACATACTGAGAAATGTACCTTTGTAATATTTGTTGGAAGATGATCCATTTATCCTCAGTGTTCTTTTCACTAAAGAGTTTATGCCAGTCAATATATTGTAAAGCTTCCCTTAACTTATTGAAATTAGCCTTTTTAAAATTATATGTTTTAGTATTCCCCATGTGCTTTTGTTTTTTTTTGAGTTTATTTCAAAGGACACTATATTGTGATCACTATTTCCCAAGTGCTCACCTACTTGAATGTTGGTCAAAAGATCAACGTTGTTTGTTAAAACCAGGTCCAGACAAGCATGCATTCTAGTTGGTGCTTGTACAAGTTGTGACATGAAGGTGTCATTTAACAAGTTTAAAAACCTAATTCCCTTTGCTGAGGCACTAGTCCCTCTGTCCCAATTTATATCCGGGTAATTAAAATCTCCAATAATTAAAGTGTTACCCAGATTTGCAGCTTTCCCAATTTGCTCAAACAGCTGTTGTTCCTCGTCAATATTAACATTAGGTGGTTTATAACATATCCCAACCAATAGTTGGTTTCCCTTCTTTTCCCCAAGCAGATATTTACCCATAAAGCTTCCACATTATCCTCCTCGCATTCCATTTGCTTAACATTTGGCTTTAAATCATGTTTGACATACAAACAGTGGTGTATCCTGGTTTTGTGCTGCCCTAGGCAGGACAAAACTCAGGCACCCCCCCGCGCCACCCCCACCCGTGCAACCGCCACCCAACCTTCCCCCCTGCTCCGCCTTCTAAATACACACACACACATTCACTGACAGATACGCATTCACTAGCTAACAGAAACACACACTCACTAACAGACACACACTCACTAACAGACACACACACTCACAGGCAAACACACACACACACTAACAGGCAAACACACACACTAACAGACATCCACACTAACAGACATCCACACTAACAGACATCCACACTAACAGACACACACACACTAACACTAACATACATACACTAACATTAACATACACACTAACACTAACAGACACACACACTAACACTAACATACACACACTAACACTAACATACACACTAACATACACACACACTAACACTAACATACACACACACACTAACATACACACACTAACACACACACACTAACACACACACTAACACACACACACTAACACACACACACACTAACACTAACATACACACACACACTAACATACACACTAACAGACATCCACACACACACTAGCAGACACACACACACTCACTAGTGTTTTTTTTTTTATTTAACCCCCCCCAGCCTCCTTACCTTTGGTAATGCTGGGGGGGGGTTCTTCCTCTCCCTGGGGTCCAGTGGCTGCAGGGCGGGCGGGCGGCCGCCAGCAGAGTGAGGCTGGGAGCCGGAATATGACGTCATCAACCCGGCTCCCAGCCTCACCCTGCTGGTGGCGCGCGAGGGAGCTGAGCAGAGCGCTCAGGGGAAGATCCCCCTCGCCGGCCGCCGCCCAGCGCTGCAGCCACTGCCGCCCAGCGCCCAGAATGTCTGTTAGCCGCGAGGCTAACAAGACATTTGCCTTGGGCATTTGGGGGGGCAGCGTTTTTTGCCGCCCCCTGAAAAATGCCGCCCAAGGCAAATGCCTTGTTTGCCTCGTGGCTAATACGCCCCTGCATACATACATACCCCACCACCCTTCTTGTTTTTCCTATCCTTCCTAAGTATCATGTACCCATTTAAGTTAGCTGCCCAGTCATGTGTCTCATCCCACCATGTTTCAGTTATGCCTATTATATCATATTGTTTAGTGTATGCTAATGCCTCTAGTTCCCCATTTTGTTATTTAGGCTCCTTGCATTAGTAAGCATACATTTAATATTATGCGTCACTTGTATATTTTGTGAATTTTCAACATTACACAGCTTCTCTGTTCTGAGCTTGCCCCTCCCCCCGTTTCCACCCCCCTTATACTGTGCTAAAGCCCATCTCCTTTCTGTCCTATCTCCATTTTGTAGATTGCTATGACCCTCCCCCCCTACTACTAGTTTAAAATCTCCTCCAACCTTCTAGCCATCCTATCCCCCAGCACTGCAGACCCTCTCCCGTTTAGGTGCAATCCATCACCACTATAAAGGTTGTACCCAATCGCAAAGTCGGCCCAGTGCTCTAAAAACCCAAAACCCTCCTTCCTGCACCAAGACTTAAGCCACGCATTGACCTCTCTAATCTCCCGCTGCCTTTCCACTGTAGCGCGTGGCACAGGTAATATCTCAGAGAATACCACCTTGGAGGTCCTTTTCTTAAGTTTGCTACCTAATTCCCTGAAATCATTCTTTAGGACCTTCCATCTTCCTCTTACTTTGTCATTGGTACCAACATGGACCATGACCGCTGGGTCATCCCCAGCCCCTCCCAATAATCCATCCACCCTGTCAGCAACATGCCGGACCCGAGCACCCGGGAGACAGCAAACTGTCCGGTTGAGCTGATCAGAGCGGCAGATTGCCCTATCTGCTCTCCTAATGATAGAGTCCCCTACCACCACAACCTGTCTTGCCTTCCTTACATTTTGATCCCCACCCGTACTAGGGGGGCTGTTAGAAGTAACAGCTTCCTCTAATACAGCTACTCCTGAGATGATGCTCCCAACATCTTCCCTCAAGCGGGCAAATCTGCTAGGTTGCACCAAATCAGGACTAGCTAGCCCTTTCCTCTTCCCTCCCCCCCTGCTTCCTCGCCCCACTGTCACCCAGCTACATGCCTGTTCCCCATCTGTCTTATCTCCTCCCTCTCCACTACCTGTCCCCACTAAACTCTGCTCAGTGAGCAGTAGACTCCTCTCAAGATTGTCAATCTCCCTCAATGTTGCGTAAACACATAGATCACTACCTATTGACTCTACCACATTCCAAGACGAGTCACACGCACCAGCAGTAGAGATAACATACTATCCTACCCACAACAAATGGTGTCTAGTTGCGGTCCTAGATTCCTACCTTCAAAATCCTTCCAGGAATTAAATAATGCATTTAAGGAATGTATGGTTAATTCGTATATATTTGTTGACTGTATTAAATCTTTGATTATTAATTTTTGCCCTCTTTATTTACAGGCCTACCATGTCGTCGGTCTTGGCACACCACAACCGACTTGCTCCCTTTATACTATCCTACACTTATGCTGGAACCTTACTCCATATACGGCTATTTGCCCCTAACACAAGTATTAAGGCCGTTTGGCCTGTAATTGTGGGAGAGGCTTAAATTAATTCGCTCCCCTATATAAGGGACACCCCCTACCATATTGCTTGAGGTTAGCGATCCTCCCACCACTCCTCATTTTCAACACTTTCTCTTTTCTTTCCATTTACTTTACTTTCTAAACTCCTTGGTGGGCCCTCTTTATTTACAGGCCTACTGTATCGTCGGTCTCGGCACACCACAACCGACTTGCTCCCTTTATACTATCCTACGCTTATGCTGGAACCTTACTCCATATATGGCTATTTGCTCCTAACACAAATATAGATATATATATATATATATAGCGAGTACCGCTATATATATATATATATTTGTAGTCGGGGATAATAAGCCGTACATAACGCCGTTGGCTATGTATGAGAGCCAGTTGTGGTGTGCCTAAACCGACGATCGGGTAGGCCTGAAATAAATGAGGGCCCACCAAGGAAGGGGTGTGGCGGGTGGGTAGGCTGGATCGGTGTCTGCCCTGAATGGAGGTAAGTCTGGGTATAAATAGGCCGGTAAACCCCTCCCACAACTACTGGCTCCGCCTTAACATTTGTAGTCGGGGATAATAAACTGTACATAACGCCGTTGGCTATGTACGAGAGTCGGTTGTGGTGTGCCTAAACCGACGATCGGGTAGGCCTGAAATAAATGAGGGCAAAAAGATTTAATCATAACACTTTAATGCTGATATCGATTACCCAAACCATTCTGTGAAGGCTTTCCGAGTTCTCTCTTAGGTCATGGAATGTACTTGCTGTAAGCTGCTGATTCCCGTCTACCTAATTCCTTGATTAATGCGTGTGGTACTTATCTGATGTAAGCAGTTGATGCGGCGTCAATCTTAGGGTGTTTAGCCTATGATGGTCAACGGGACCTAGCCTATTCTGGTAGCCGAGTCGTCATGTAGTTCGTGAATATGCGGTAGCGAGTGATTTGTCGTATAGTGTGAGTAGGTGTGTTTAGCTTTGTCTCTCTGTGAGAAAGAGGCAAAAAAGAAAATTAAATGCATCCACCCTACCACCGGACTCTACCTTCATGGTTCGGATAGAGTTGGACCTCTAACTGGGTGTATCTTGTGTATATAGCTGCCACGAGGTGTTGCTAAAGTTCGAATGAGATAGAGCGTCGGCCGTGAGATTATCCCCGCCAGGTACTTGTATGCATCCCAAATGTAGATTACGTGACACCGCCAACTAGGTGATTCCCCTTATGTGTTCAATGCGTGCCCGTGAGGGAGAACACCCTTTATTTATATTTACACAAGCGACTTAGTTATTGGAAATCATGTGAAGGTTTGCCTTCCCGTCAGGAACCCTGGGTGTGATCTGCTGCACCTTATGGGTTAAATGTCGAATTAGTGTGAATGTGGTGCAGGCAGATTGTAGTGTCCGGGTTCCGGGGGGGCCATAGGTCACGGAACCACCAATCTTGGCATATACTGAATGGCCTGCTGCGTCGATACCCGTACCCAGTGATTCTACGTCTGGTGGGAGATGAACATAGAAATCCCTTTCGATACATAAGATAAGAAACTGACACCACCTCAGTGGTCTGTTTGCGTGCGTGACAATAGAGACGGTGTTATAGTCGTGTGGAACCCCTGGTAGGAGGTGTGGTAGTCGTGGTATGAATGAGTGGCGCGGTGGTATTGCGTGAAATATGAATGTAACAGCCTAGTAGGGATTGCAGGAGCAGTTACTCATGTGTGAGAACCCTGTCACTCGTTGATGATGCGTTAACCTTTATCGTTGGTTAACCTGGCTAGCCTGGTTGCTGAGTCTGTGAGGATACCGAAAAGGTTAGGTCGGTGGAAAGCCCTTGTGACGAAATGCCTTTTGTCCCTGGATTGTTAGGTGACAAGCTGCCCTTTGCCCCCGGCTTTCGGAGGAGCCTGATTGCCAGCCTCCTTCCTCATGACTATGGCCCTGGGGTGTATTGCCATTTAAAAAGACTATTTGGGGCTTATTGGCTTCTAAAGACAGTTTCTTCCCATTTGAATCCATGGGAAGGTGTGTTTCTTCCCCTCCCCCGTTTCCTGTCTATTGTTCTCCAGCAGGGCGTTGTCCCAGGCACACTGCCAAACCAGTTGGAACTGACTGCTTTTGTCCCTCCTTGGTTTCTCAACAGCCCTTGCTATGCTTTACCCCGTGGAAAATCTACTCTGTTCATGGGATCTGAGCGCTGTTCACCTAGATTGGGCGCTCAGATCCGAGCTATCTGGGGATAGGTTAAATGTGGGGGTTCTGTGTAATAAAATAGAATTATGTATTTTTATGTACTTTAACGTATTTTGCTGTTAGTGTTAAATGTAGATATTTTCTGTACCTGGAGATAATTGAGTTTACTGCAGTGCCTTAAGCCAATTATCTCCAGGATGGAGAGGAGGGATTTCATTGTGTATGTGAGAGTGTTATCATGTTAATTAGTGTTCCCATTGGTTTGTGTCCCTTTTGTCACAGTTTACCACCAGGTCCAGGGGGTGTGCCTCTGACCTGAAAACTTGTATATAAGGAGTAATAAACGCTCATTGGAGTCAGATCATCTTGTACCTTCATGAAGTTTCGGCTCATGTTTGGGGGATTGGAGAAATTACACTCTGGGGATTGCTATAATCACTATACTCCCCAGGGTATAATCACTAAGCTCTGCTAAGAGCTTGTTCCTGTTCCTGCTCTCTGGAATTCGGAGAGAGGTCGACCTGCTGGAAGCTGGACCCTGGTCCTGGGTCCAGAGTGGGTGGAGACGGCGAGACCCCAACCAAGCTGCGGCGGTTCGTGGGGTCTGCAGTGGTTATGGTGTCAGGCAGAGTGCTTGGAGTCCTCGGAAAGCACTAGGAGCATCCGTCGGCGGAAGGTACCCGGTCGGGGTGCCAGCGGTTCCGTTACAGTGGTGGCAGCGGTGGGATGGCGTCCTAGTGCGAGGAGAAGCAGCGCAGAGGCACCGGTAACATTTGGAATTACAATTTGAGGGCAACGCTAGTATTCGTACAGCGCCCCTGTTCACAGCAAACATGACCTATCGCTTTGAGGGCGACGCTTACAGGGAGGAGCTCAAGAGGCGGTTAACCAGATATGGCCCGAATCTTTCGACAGAGGTGATTCTGGCAACCATGCGCAAGTTGGATGAGGAGAATCGAGCGGCATGGGAATTTGAGCTCCGATTGCGGAGATTGGGGCTGTGGCCAATTGATCTCTCTCCCCAGCGGCAGACAGCATCCCAGGGCGAGGAGATTGTTGGTCCCTCGTCCCTGCAACAACCATCATCACTGGGAGTTGAGACAATCGCTCTGACTCCCCAGTGGCAGTGTGTTGTCAAGGGAGAAGAGACAACCGGTCTCTCTCCCCAGCGGCAGACAGCATCCCAGGGAGAGGAGATTGTCGGTCCCTCGTCCCTGCAGCAACCATCATCACTGGGAGTTGAGACAGTCGCTCTGACTCCCCAGCGGCAGTGGGTTGTCAAGGGAGAGGAGACAACCGGTCTCTCTCCCCAGCGGCAGTGCAAGTTACAGGGAGCCGAAGGTGACGTCCTTCCTCCCCAGCAGCAGTGTGAATTACAGGGAGCCGAAGGTGTCGCCCTTCCTCCCCAGCGGCAGTGTGAATTCCAGGGGGCCGAAGGTGTTGTCCTTCGCCCCCAGCAGCAGTGTGTCCTACCAGGAGCAGAGACAGTTGGTCTCTCTCTCCAGCAGCAGGACAATGTTATGGGAGTGGAGACAGGAGGTCTCCCTCTCCAGCGGCAGACTGTGTTTCAGGGAGAGGAGCACAGCACCCTATCTCCCCAGCGGCAGCTTACCCTACCAAGGGGAGACACCATTCTCCCAGATGGCGCAGAGGGGACCGTGGACAGCCTGTCCAGATCCCCAACTACCCTCACAGGGACAACAGGAGGAGGGGGTAAGTACGAATTCCCCTCCCCAGCTAACTCCTAACTTG
This sequence comes from Pelobates cultripes, assembly GCA_933207985.1. Taxonomy (NCBI): domain Eukaryota; kingdom Metazoa; phylum Chordata; class Amphibia; order Anura; family Pelobatidae; genus Pelobates; species Pelobates cultripes. Next base: position 2,554,342 of record OW240914.1, on the reverse strand, counting down.
GCCCCAGGGTTAACAGGGGAGATGTTAACCCCCACTGACTCCCATGTTCCCCTGGCTACTGAGCCGGACTATGTTCCCAGCACCCCAGCAGAAGAGCTGGCAGCTGGGCAGAGTGCAGTTGGCCTCTGCCCTCCCTTTGACCCTTGTACAGAGCTTAACATTCTGCCGGCTATCCCAGCGCAAGAGCTGACATCAGGGCAGAGCGCCGCTGGCCTTTGCCCCCCAAGTACCACCAGCTATTTGCCCAGCTGCACCAGGAAGGCCGAGGATGCTGCATTTTTATCCTACAACCTGGAACCTACCGGCCGTACTGTTTATTGTGGGGGGGCTACTTTGCCACTTGTTATTTGTGGGTGGGCTACTCATGTACTTGTTCACTGTGGGTGGGTTTATCGACTAACTCAGGCACTGACCGACAGGTCAGGTACCTGGTTAGTCTCCCCCCCAAAGGGGAGATGTGTGACAAAATGCCTTTTGTCCCTGGATTGTTAGGTGACAAGCTGCCCTTTGCCCCCGGCTTTTGGAGGAGCCTGATTGCCAGCCTCCTTCCTCATGACTATGGCCCTGGGGTGTATTGCCATTTAAAAAGACTATTTGGGGCTTATTGGCTTCTAAAGACAGTTTCTTCCCATTTGAATCCATGGGAAGGTGTGTTTCTTCCCCTCCCCCGTTTCCTGTCTATTGTTCTCCAGCAGGGCGTTGTCCCAGGCACACTGCCAAACCAGTTGGAACTGACTGCTTTTGTCCCTCCTTGGTTTCTCAACAGCCCTTGCTATGCTTTACCCCATGGAAAATCTACTCTGTTCATGGGATCTGAGCGCTGTTCACCTAGATTGGGCGCTCAGATCCGAGCTATCTGGGGATAGGTTAAATGTGGGGGTTCTGTGTAATAAAATAAGAATTATGTATTTTTATGTACTTTTACGTATTTTGCTGTTAGTGTTAAATGTAGATATTTTCTGTACCTGGAGATAATTGAGTTTACTGCAGTGCCTTAAGCCAATTATCTCCAGGATGGAGAGGAGGGATTTCATTGTGTATGTGAGAGTGTTATCATGTTAATTAGTGTTCCCATTGGTTTGTGTCCCTTTTGTCACAGTTTACCACCAGGTCCAGGGGGTGTGCCTCTGACCTGAAAACTTGTATATAAGAAGTAATAAACGCTCATTGGAGTCAGATCATCTTGTACCTTCATGAAGTTTCGGCTCATGTTTGGGGGATTGGAGAAACTACACTCTGGGGATTGCTATAATCACTATACTCCCCAGGGTATAATCACTAAGCTCTGTTAAGAGCTTGTTCCTGTTCCTGCTCTCTGGAATTCGGAGAGAGGTCGACCTGCTGGAAGCTGGACTTGGGTCCAGAGTGGGTGGAGACGGCGAGACCCCAACCAAGCTGCGGCGGTTCGTGGGGTCTGCAGTGGTTATGGTGTCGGGCAGAGTGCTTGGATTCCTCGGAAAGCACTAGGAGCATCCGTCGGCGGAAGGTACCCGGTCGGGGTGCCAGCGGTTCCGTTACAGCCCTATTGTTTCCTTGCCAGGTAGGGGAGACTCCTGATGAGGAGCATAAAGCCATGGTGTCGGTGATGTTTTGAGGGGTTCTGTTGGGAACCTCGACGTAGAGGAAATCATCGGGTTAGCGTATTGTTATTGGGCTGTAATTCACGTATTTGGAGGTGCTCGCGTAGTGTTTCCGTGAAAGTGTCTAAAGTTCGGGGGTTACTCTTGGCCCCAAATGTCCAACGCCTGATGAGACAGTACGTACCTTCGTCTTGGAACTCTGTGAATGCCACGGAGATGGGTATATAGGTAGCAACTTCCCGGCTTCGAGAATGCATTAGTCCACTGTGGCAACTTGGAGTAGGAACTGATGGCCCAGTGATGTTGTGTGTAGAGGTATTCCCGAAGGACCCGAAATTCGTGTTACGCGACGTCTCTATTTCACTGCCAAGGCAAGCATCAGATATACAGTAAGTGCCTGCGACTAGACCTAACAATGCGGAGAGAGGGTCGCACGGGGAAATTAAGATGGCCCACTGAGGCCATGGTCATATGTGATAGCCCAAGTGAGGGGTCGGAATAGTGTTTGTGGTGAATTGTCCATGGAGGACCGTATGTAACGTAGGTATTGGTGGCCTGTGAGGGCCGTGTATAGAGGTATTTCTGAAGGACCTGAGGTATTTAGTTGAACAACGTCTCCAGTTTACTATAGGGTACGTGTATCGGAGATTCGTTAAGAGCCTGTGACAGGACTCCTAGGTGTGAAGAGAGAGAGGCTTACGGGGAACTGAGAGAGCCAAGCGAAGCGACAGTAGTATGTAATGGCCCAAGTGAGAGGCCGGTACGGAGGGCCATATATAGCGTAGGTAGTGCCGGACAAGTGAGGGTCGCGTATAAAGGCTTTCTGGACATTTAAACAATGATTCTACATGAATGTCAGAGATTCCTTAAGCCTGCGACTGGACATAGAAATGCAGCTATAGAGGGTCGTGCGAGGAATTTAGTGGGTCCAAGGAGACCCCGGATGTATGAATAGCCCGGATGAGAGGCCGGAATAGTGTCATAGAGAATTGCCCACCGCGGGCGTTATGTTACGTAGGTAGTGATGGCCTATTCAGGGCTGTGTATAGGGGCATTTCTGAAGGAGCTGAAGTATGTGTTCGACCCATGTCTTAAATTTAATGTCGGGAAAGCAAATCGGATATACAAGAATTGCCTGCGACTGTACACATAATCGTAGTGTGGAGAGGGTCGTACAAAGACTTGCGTGGGCCCAATGATGCCGCTGTTGTATGTAAATGCCCGAGTGAGGGGCCGTAATTGTGTCATAATGATTGCCCACAAAGGGCTGTATGTAATGTAGGTAGTGATGGCCTAACGAAGCTGCGCATAGTGGTATTACTGAATACTAAGTGCCAGAATGTAGAGATTATGCCATGTGTAATTGGCCATTGGAGGATTTGTAATTTGGGTGTATTGGATAGCCTGCAGAGGTTGTTTGAAACATATGGAGGGAGGCTGTGAGTAATGGTTGACCGCAGTATTATGGAGTGGTAGTTAATTCTTATAGGCTGGAACTGACATGGGAGCTGACCAGCTGTGTAACGTACCGTAATAGATGTATCTATTGTTCGTGGCTACAGTTGGTTAAGAAATCGAGATTGTGGGAGCCGTAAAGATTGGCCTGGGAACGGCGGGTGGGCAGTATAAGATCCCTGGTATATGTGCTGGTCTCTCAGGGGTAGTAGGGGGTAGACAAAATAGAATTGTATGATGCAATGGCGGGCCGTCTATAAGCTGTGGCCAGGCTACTTCATTAATTGAATGACTTGCGATTGGAACGTGAAAAAGGTGACCTGGTTGCCCATAACATATATCAATGTGACAGCTGAAGTGGCATAATAGGGGGGAATGGATAAATTTATGTAAACAGAGGATATGGTCCCTCTGTAATGCCCCGGGTGCCGTCCGCTGGGTAGAAGTGGCCGTGTGACTGGATGGTGTATCCTGGGAAGGCATACGGCTTCCATATGCCATGCCAAATTGGAGGGGAAAAGAGTAGGATGTAGCAGTAAGCACCCTGATGGCCATGTGCAGAGTAAGTCGTGAAGGCCTAGGGAGGGCTGTGACCTAAGTAAACAGTACAAGGCCAAGCCCATAGTAATACTTGGATGGCAAGGTGGCCTCATACAGGTAGTACGTGACTTATTGGATGTATTTTAGTTAGAGTGCGAATTCAGTGTTTACTGTACAGATGTGTGGATCTGGCCGCATACGCATACCCAAGTAAGCAGAATAGTAATTGAACTTAATGCACTAAGGAGGGCCTGAGGTATGTCTTAGTAGGATACCGTCTGGGTGTCGTGTCGATAGTTTAGGTGTGAATACGGAACGATCAATTATTAGGTGAGATATTACGCGATTCGAGAGATTGCAGAGTAACCATTAGAGTGACTCCATCAGCACGTAACCGGCAGGCACAAAAGAATGCACGTGTTAATGTAGGACTGTATATTGTACATACCCATGTGCAACAAGAATCTAACAAAGCCGAGGCTCCAAAACCCAGACATGCAAATGGTGGCCGAACGTGAGTGTGAACCTAGCGGCCTCACTGTGCATATTTGGAAAGCGTTATAACCTAGTAAAGTCGCAATAGTCAAGCAATGCGCATTTGTAGGAGGATATTTAGCGCGTTGTTTAGGAAAAGAACCCTCTAATTGGGAAGTGGATTAACATATACCTATATGAAACCACATAATATGCTAATGAGGTAACAAAGCTAATTAAGGAACTTGCTGTGTGGGTACAACGTCACTGTAATTTGACTGAACACGACTAAGTAAATAGCAACCCTTATTGTAAACTAAGGGACACAATCATGCAATGTACAATGAATGACGAGGCTGTCATGCCTGGCTGGCTGTCAGGGGGCAGTATGCAAAGAACACTGAATGTGAATATGTAACGTGTGACTGAATTGGCTAAGGTGGACAAATCGTGGACCGAATGTAAAGAAGTTACTGGCCGAGTGTAATGTATTCGGTGGTTTAAATAAGTTAGGTCAGTACCTAGTGAATGAACCAGTAACAAGGGAGGCTGTACGTAGTAATTTAGGACTGTATACAATACTTGCCCGCGTGCAACCCGAGGTTAATAAAGCCGAGGTTTAAATCATGGAATGCAAATGGAAACAGAACGTAAGTGTGAACATAACAGGCATCTTAAGCATGTTTGGAACGCATTAGTACAGTAATGTTGTATGACAACAAGCAACGAGTATGTGTTGGAGGAAAGATAGCACTTTGAAAGGAGCGCACCCAGTGGCGGATCCAGAGCCTGATTTCGGGAGGGGCACTTGTAGATTATTTAAAGAAATAATCCAGGCACAATAACCACTACAGCTCAGTGTAGTGGTTATGGTGTCAATAGTGCCGGGACCCCCTCCTAGAGTAAGTAGTCAAACCGTTTAAGAACAGTTTGACAACTTACCTGAGGTCTGCTGGGAAATGAGGCTGTAGTAGAGCATAGGAGCAGTGGTGTGTGTGAGTGGTGCAATGTGTAAGGGGTGCAGTGTGTGTGTGTGAGGGGGACAGTGTGTGAGCAGTGTGTGTGTGTGTGAAGGTTGTAGTGTGTGAGTAGGGGGGCAGTGTATGTCAGGGATGCAGTGTATGTGTGGGACAGTATGTGTGTGTAACAGTTGCAGTGTGTGTGTGAATGTGGGCAATGTGTGTGTATGGGGCGGCAGTGTATGGGGGCAGTGTGTGTGTATGCGGGGCAGTATGTGTGTATGAGGGCAGTATGTGTGTATGAGGGCAGTATGTGTGCATGGGGGGGCAGTATGTGTGCATGGGGGGGCAGTATGTGTGCATGGAGGGCAGTATGTGTGCATGTGGGGCAGTATGTGTGTATGGGGGGCAGTATGTGTGCATGGGGGGGCAGTATGTGTGCATGGGGGGGCAGTATGTGTGCATGGAGGGCAGTATGTGTGCATGTGGGGCAGTATGTGTGTATGGGGGGGCAGTATGTGTATGGGGGGGCAGTATGGGGGCTATGTGTGTGTGTGTGTGTGTGTGTGTGTTAAGGGTGGGGGGGCTTTTTTTATAATTTATATCTTTATTTAATTAAAAAAAACAAATATTCTATGTCCCCCCTCCCTTCTTACCTTTATTGAGGAGGAGGGGGGACATATTTTCATCCCTGGTGGTCCCAGTGGTGATTCCCTGGTGGTCCCAGTGGTGATTCCCTGGTGGTCCCAGTGGTTACAGTGAACTCTAGCCCACGCTCCCGGGCTAGAGTTCACTCTCGCGAGATTTGGAGCGTTGCCGCGGTAACGCTCCAAATCTCGCGAGAGGAGGACCCGGAGGAGCTGCAGGCTGAGCTCCGGGTCCTCTCTCTCCTCCCTCTCCCTCCCCCGCCGGCCGCCAGCAATTGCCCCGTTGCCCCCCCCCTGGATCCGCCAGTGGGCGCACCTAATTGTGGTGTAGATAGACCTAAACAGTTATGAAACCACCGAATATGCTATATTCTGCTTCATTTTACTAATTTATTTTACATTTACAATTGACAAGATTGTCATGCCTGGCTGTCCGTGAGGGGAACAAAGGGGTGTGAATATGTAACGTGTGGCTAACTGGCTGAAAGGTGGTTGAATCGTGGACCGACTATAAGGTAAGTGACCTTTGACTGTCAAATGCATAATGTGTGTAATGCCCAGCATGGTCAACTCACAATTTGCGGGGCGAACGACCAGACCCAGGAAGCAAGAAGCAGAGACCCGGGAGCTGCGGGAAGGTTGGAGATCAGCTTGACTAGAGTACTGCCGGCGACTAGGAGCGGTAACGAGTAAGTTGGCCATCTATCCATAGGGAGTTAAGAGGCCGGAGGCTCAGTGGGAGTTGAGCCAGACGCCGTGACTCGAAAGATAGCGCGGGAGAGCCACGCTGATCTAAGGGTACTCCCGTTACCGTTGGAACTCACAGCCCGAATGTAACGCCGTAAAGCGGCGGCGGGGGCAGAATGCGGCAGTCTGATTGCGGTTGGCTGTTGGGATCGCCTGCGGGGAACAGTGCCCTCCGTGAGGCTGGAAGTTGCCCATGGCTGCGGGTGAAGGGTGGGATTCTCCCAGGATTAAGTCAGTGTGGTACTTAGTTCCTGGTGGGAGCAACGCTGAGGCAGACTGGAACCGGAAGTGGACCAGAACCGGAAGTGGTCGCAAAGTAGTCTGGATCGGTGTATGTCCTGGATCGGTGTAAGTCTGGGTATAAATAGGCTGGTAAACCCCTCCCACAACTACAGGCTCCACCTTAACATATATATATATATATATATATATACGCCCCTGTGGGCCTTGCTGACTTTCAAGCGGGGCCCAGAATATACTGACCTATTGTCTGGGCCTTCTGTTTCTTATGGGTTACTGGGACGCCCAAGTAGTCCAGCAGACTAAGCTTCCGTGAGGCTTCTAGTGAAAAAGGTGTTATCCTCGATCAACAAGAAGTCATTTAGATAGTGTATGACTGTAAGGCCCCTGGATATGTTATCATAAATAGCACAGAGTATCTGCGAATATCAATAGTTGGCTAAATTGTAGCTTGAAAGTGGAGCGGGGAAAGGATTAGTAACTGCCTGCCCATTTTATGCCATGTAAGTGCCAGTGTGTAGGGTAGATGGTAGCCGTTGAATGTGTTGATGATATTGCTCTTACTTAACCAAGCTTCAACCCATGCTTGAGTGGAGGAAACTCCTCAGACTGTATGAGGGAGTTGAGACTTGGGGTAACAGAGGTGTGTGGTGCCTATAAGTCTATGGTTAGTGTTTGGTATTGTCACAGGGAAATCTTCCCTTAAACAATGTGTTTGTGCGCCATGCTGTAAATGGTGGAGATTGGGAAAGCCCAAGTAAAAACCTCTCTGCAAACACATTGTGTTTACAGCCAATGTTTCTGTTGTGCTGACTGCAAGTGAGGGCATGCTATATTCCCTGAAGGTATATTTACGATACCTGTATGGGAGCCTTCTGAAACTCCAGAGCTTTAGTAAATCTACTACAAGTCTGGAAGGGTGATGAGTCAGTAGTGTTGAAAGTGCATTGGTGTGTACAGATGGTGAGTACGTTTTTTGTAAGTTGTATTGGGACACATGGTTTGTCATGTGCCCTGAACCATTTGAACATATACGCAACATATACTGCTGTATGTCTGTATGGCCCCGTTCGTGCATTCAAATGGGACTTAGTCATTTTTCTGCCTGAAATAGACCAACCGCACAGCCCAAATCTATGGAACTGTTTTGGGCAGGAAAATGTGCTTGCGGTCGGTCATAAAGGACTTCCAGCTAACTTTTTATCCACTGGAGGGATTTGTATGATTTTTGAGAGTGTTTATGTTTAAAGTATTCAGTATTAATATGTAATTTTTATGAAGATTGAATGTATATTTTTAAAGTTATAGTACATGTGTAAAAACTGTATTTTTCCTGCCTGTGATAATTATGTTAACCCATCGTGTACCATAATTATATCACAGGCAGAGGGGAGGATTTTGTGTGTAATTGCTGGGAGTGTTTTACTGTAATGTACGTGTGTTATTGGTTGTTCTGCAAAACCCTGTGGGTGGTACTGTATGTGTAAGACCTCCATAAAAGAAAGCCCTTTGGTGCCATTTAAAGAGAACTACTTGACCCTCTAACTCGCAGCCTTGACTCATGTTTGTAGGAGACAGCTATAATCACTACAGGAATTGCTATGCTCTGCATACTCCCAGCAGTGGCGGTTCGTGGAGTCTGCAGTGCTTATAGTGTCTACGGTGCTGATGGTCCTTTGGTGAGCGCTAGGAGCATCCTTTCTACGGTCCAACTTTCAACTAGCCTGGAGGCAACCGTAACATGCCTTAATACATATGCATATTGGAGGGTGGGGGGCCCGGACACGCATAGGATTACCAGTGCAGTCACGGTTGTCACCCCCTGATGGCGGCCCTGGTCACAGGCTACTAAACTGGTTCATGGATTGCAGGATAAAACTTACCAGGAAAGGTTAAAGGATCTTAACATGTATAGCTTGGAGGAAAGACGAGACAGGAGCGTTATCATAGAAACATTTTAATACATACAGGGAATCAACACAGTAAAGGAGGACACTATATTTAAAAGAAGAAAAACTACCACAACAATAGGACATAGTCTTAAATTAGAGGGACAAAGGTTTAAAAATAATATCAGGAAGTATTACTTTACTGAGAGGGTGGTGGATGCATGGAATAGCCTTCCAGCTGAAGTGGTAGAGGTTAACACAGTAAAGGAGTTTAAGCATGCGTGGGATAGGCATAAGGCTATCCTAACTATGAGATAAGGCCAGGGACTAATGAAAGTATTTAGAAAATTGGGCAGACTAGATGGGCCAAATGGTTCTTATCTGCCGTCACATTCTATGTTTTCCAACTCACTGGAACTACACCCATACATCCTATCTGCACTTCTAATTCAATGCAACTACACAATTATGACTTATAGACTTTACACAATAATATACTAGTATATTGAGCAAATAATACATTGTGCCATATAATACACTGAAATATGCTATGAGCTACAATATATTAAGCAGCTGTAATAATTCAATGAGCTGTAATAATACACTGAGCTGTAATAATACAATGAGCTGTAATTGTACAATGAGCTGTAATTGTACAATGAGCTGTAATTGTACAATGAGCTGTATGATTAAGATATTGCTGGATGAAATTGTTTTAATACAGGGACAGTAATAGTGCTGTATGGATAAGCGAATAGATATTGGGATTGAGCATTAAAACAAGCCTGGAATAAACCAACGTCTTGGATCAGAACTAATGCTGATTATCTCATACCCGATTCCGGCACAGTTTGAGTTTGTGATCTCTCTTGTAACTAGGGTTTTGGTTCACAAAGTGACATTTCTGTTTTTACAGAAAGTTGAACCTATTTGACTATTACTTGAGCCAGGTGTGTGCTTTACTTACCTGGCATATCATTCAGAAGTCATTTGGCTCAGGTGTAGATGAACCTTCAGCACTCCAGAGGCTGTGGGCGTCATCTTCCCTGATGTTTTGCTGTAGGTGCATTATGGGAGGTGTAGTCTGTGACGGAACGCTGGCACTCCGACTGAGTACCTCCGCCAATCGATGCTCCTAGCACTTGCCGAGGACTCTGACCACTCCAACCGACACCATCAGCACTGCAGACCCCACTTCCAGCGATGCAGCTGCGCCGGGGTCTCGCCGTCTCTCACCCACCCTGGATCCAAGGCCAGGATCCAGCTTACAGTGGGTGAACCTTTCCTAAATCCAGAGAGCAGGAACCAGGAACAAAACAAGCTCTTGCAAGAGCTGACTCTGGGGAGTAAGTGATTATAGCAATCCCCAGAGTGTAGTTATCCCATCCCACAAGCATGAGCCAAGGCTTCAAGAAAGGGACAAGTAGTTCTGTTTAATTGGCACCAAAGGGCTTTCTTTTATGGAGGTCTTACACATACAGGACCGCTCACAGGGTTTTGAAGAACAAACCAATCAATTCATTACAACACAGCTAAACACTCCCATTCATACCAGCAGAAATCCTCCCCTCTGCCTGTGATACAATTATCTCAACACAATAGACTAACTTAATTATCAGAAAATACACAGTTTTACACAACATTCACAACTTTAAAAGTATACATCACATTTACTTACATTTTCAGAATCAGCATACTCCATACAAACATACTAAAAAATCAGGCAATTCCTTCCATTGGTTTAAAAGTTAGGTCGAAGTTCTTTGTGATCACTGCAAGCATGGCTTTTCCTGCCCAAACCAGTTTCACAGAGTTAGGCTGTGTGAGATAAATGGCTTAACTGGGTGTGGTAAGCCAACTATCTCTAGGTACAGAAAATATCCCTATTCACAACAACAGCAAAAATACACAAAAATACATAACTCCTATCATACTGTACAGAACACCCAGATAGCTTGGATCTGAGCGCTCAATATATCCGAACAGTGCTAAGATCCCACAAACACAGTCAAATCGCCATAGGGTTAAAGTTACAGCATGAGCTTATGAGAGGGGCCATAGTCATGAGGCAAGAGGCTAGCCATTAGTCCTCTCCAGGTAGAAGTGGCGAAGGGCACTTCGTCACATAGTCCACATCAGCTGGAGTGCTGAAAGTTATTTGCACTTGCCCTAGCAATAAACAGGATACAAAGACAGTAAATCGCACCAATAACTCCTGGAGCCCAATGTTCCCCCATTATACCCCAATCCTGACACGTGGGTCGCACTCCCCACAGCGTTATACCGCAGGGAACTGCAATTAAAGGTCCATCGATAGCAAAGGACGTACCCTGCTCGGTAAGCTTATAGAAAATAGCCAATGGCCATAAAGACTTTCTCCAGCTGCACCTGGCTGCAAATATCACAATGTCAAGCAGTTACCTTAAACAAAATGATTATTTATTGAGAACTCTAAGTCAAAGACACCAAGTTTTACAGATGGATACATAAAAAAAGCCAGTTTTCTCATATTTTGAGTGTGAGACGGTCTCTCCTTGACATCCGTATAAATACTGTTTATTACAGATTGGTTTGTTCTCACGAAGAATTATTGCTTTGTCTCCTCTGTTCACGGTGTAAGTAATCCTGTAACAAAGAAAAATGGAGAATTAACAGTCGCACACATACACTCATGCACACACACACATACACTCACGCACACACACACTCACGTACACACGCACTCACACACACACATACACACACTCACACACACACACTCACGCACACACTCACGCATGGTCACTATAGAAATGAAAAAAGTTTGGAGTGATTGAATAGGTGAACATGAATTGTATTTAACAAGTGATTGGATAGTGAATGTGACCATGTAGATGGTTGGATGATAAATATTGCGAGGGGTAAGAGAGAAAGAGAGATAGGCACTGTATATCATAGGACAGCACTGAGTGATACACTGGGATCTCCAAAACAATAATGTGACGAGACCAATCTCGCCACATTACATTGGAGAAGCCTGGTTGCTCGCCTGCTGCCTCTGGACTATGGCCCCCTTTTAAAAGACTTTATTTTGCCTGAGAGATAATTGCAGGAGAAAAACTATAATTATCTCTCAGGTACAGAAAAACTTACATTAAATATACAGTACCCCAAAATTATCACCACCATAACTAGGAACCCAACAAATGTTATATCCCCGGAAAGACCTGAGAATGTATAACATATCCAAATATCACTCAGATTGGTTTGGTGGAATTGGATTGCCACTGGGCTAAAGTTTTGATGGGTAAGACACGGGGAGATAGCCCAAACAGTTCCAGAGGAATAAGTTCCGCAGCCGGTCTCTCTTTGGGGTTCCTGTGGGAACACCATGCAAGGGATTCTCTTCATTTCAGTCTACAAATGCTCCCCCTAGTTGGTAGTTCCCATCTCCTGAACGTCGTATGCATAGTTGGTCAGGAAATAGGCGGTATAACCTTGGGTTCGTGCGAGTGCCTAGCTGAAAAGAGTTCCAGGCATTCAGTTATATGAAATGGCAGACACCCAGGGAAGCATTCATTAATTCTGGTTTCCCACTTAGGTTGCTGGTGTGAACGTTCTAATGGGGTACAGGGGTGGTACTCATTCGGGAGTCGAATGTAGAGTGTTTGTATACCATAACTCCCAAACGGAAAAAGACAAAACATACAAAATTGGCGGTAGGTTTCACCACACTGTATATCATAGGACAGCACTGAGAGATACACACTGTATATCATAGGACAGCACTGAGTGATACACACTGTATATCATAGGGCAGCACTGAGTGACACACACTGTAACGGAGCTCCTTGTACTCCGACTGAGTACCCTCCGTTGATGGATGCTCCTAGCGCTTCCTGAGGACTCCAAGCACTGCAGCAGACACCGCAACCACCGCAACTGCCGTATCTTGACTGGAGTCTCGCCGTCTTCCTTCCACCCTGGATCAGCTTCTGTCCTCCAGGACTGTGTGGGAAAGAACTCTTCCTTCCACCCTGTGTGAACCTCCAGCATCCAGGACTGTGTGGTGAAGACCCCTCCTCCAAGGAGAGCGGGTCAGGAACAAGCTCTTAAAAGAGCTAAGTGACTCAAGCTCAGGGAAGCATGCAGAGCATAGCAATCCCCAGTGTGATTATAACAGCTCCCTCCAATAACAAGACAAGGCTACGTTTAGAGGGATCAAGAAGAACTGTCAAAACCTTTATTTCCCTTGGGACCAGCCAATAGGGTCACCACAATAACATTGTTGTTAAAGCTCAATAAAATCACAAACAGTCAAACCATATCAAGCAACACACAGTGACTTATCACAACACAATGGCACATGTTTAAAGGGGTGGGGGGAGACAATATTTAACAGTAAATATCTCACTTGCCTGCAGAATTAGCAATATGCAAATCTACCCGAATATGCAAATAAACCAGTCTTGCAATTCAGGTAGTGCATATTGCTGTTGCTACCAACAGAGGGCACTAGACAAGCTCCATAGCCAAACCCACCTTGTTGGTAGCAAACCTCAGCAATACAAGAGAGCAGGCAATACATTACACAGTACACACACACACACACACACACACACTATAAACAATTACATTACACACACCCTGCACCTATAATGGGTACAGGGTGACTAAAACATAAGATAAATAAAGCAGCCTACATAAATAGTCTGAATGAAGGTAGAATAGGGGCTTTAAAGCCAAATACATCAAAGAGTCATAGTCACAGGGGAGGAGGCTGGCAAGCAGGCCTCTCCAGTACCAAGTCGCGAAGGGCACTTCGTCACATATCTCCCCTTCAGGGGGAAGACTAACCAGGCACCTGACTTTCTGTCGGTCAGTGCCTAAGTTAGTCGATTCACCCACCGACCATACGCAAGTGCCAGAGTAGCCCACCCACAACAAACAGTTATTAGAGCAGCCCACCCACAGCAAACAGTGACTGCACCTGGGTATTCCTCTGGGGTGATGGGGCAACACGCTGTGGGGACTTGAGGGGCAGAGGCCAGCGGCTCTCTGCCCTGATGCCAGCGCTTCTGCTGGGAGGAGGGGGGTGCAGGCCAGTCCTGTGACAAGGGGATCGGTAGGGCAGAGGCCAGCGGCGGTCTGCCCTGATGCCAGCTCTTCTGCTGGTATAGCCTGCAGGACATCAGGCTCTGGACAAGGGACAAAGGGAGGGCAGAGGCTGACTGCACTCTGCCCAGCTGCCAGCTCTTCCACTGGGGGGCTTGGGACATAGTCCGGCTCAGTAGCCAGGGGAACGTGGGGGTCAGTGGGGGTTAACATCTCCCCTGTTAACCCTGGGGCCAAGTTAGGAGTTAGCTGGGGAGGGGAATTCGTACTTAACCCCTCCTCCTGTTGTCCCTGTGAGGGTAGTTGGGGATCTGGACAGGCTGTCCAGCATCCCTGCAGGTCGGGCACAGAGACCACGGTCCCCTCTGCGCCATCTGGGAGATTGGTGTCTCCCCTTTGTAGGGTAAGCTGCCGCTGGGGAGATAGGGTGCTGTGCTCCTCTCCCTGAAACACAGGCTGCCGCTGGAGAGGGAGACCGCCTGTCTCCACTCCCATAACATTGTCCTGCTGCTGGAGAGAGAGACCAGCTGTCTCTGCTCCCTGTAGGACACACTGCTGCTGGGGGGGAAGGACGACACCTTCGGCCCCCTGGAACTTGCACTGCCGCTGGGGAGGAAGGACGACACCTTCGGCTCCCTGTAACTTGCACTGCCGCTGGAGACTAGGTGTCCATATCCTCAACCTCCACAGTTGTCGCTCAAAGGCCATTGCAGCACTGTTCTCAGCACTCAACTGGCGCATTACTTGGTGGACCACCTCGTTCGAAAGGTCTGGGCCATAGCAGACCAACCGCCTCTTTACCTCCTCAACGTAAGCGTCGTCCTCGTAGCGACGTATCATGTTGAGGTGCTCTTCGCAGGGCTCTATCCATCCCTGCTCCATGCTGCTGTAGTTAGGGACGCTGCACAGTGTTTGCCCCAACAACCACACACAGTGTTCTTAGCTTCCTGACTAGGATGAACCACCCTGCTACCAATGTAATTTGTTCTTGTACCCACGAGCACTGCTGATGGATGCTCCTAGCGCTTCCTGAGGACTCCAAGCACTGCAGCAGACACCGCAACCACCACAGACTCCGCAACTGCCGTATCTTGACTGGAGTCTCGCCGTCTTCCTTTCACCCTGGATCAGCTTCTGTCCTCCAGGACTGTGTGGGAAAGAACTCTTCCTTCCACCCTGTATGAACCTCCAGCATCCAGGACTGTGTGGTGAAGACCCCTCCTCCAAGGAGAGCGTGTCAGGAACAAGCTCTTAAAAGAGCTAAGTGACTCAAGCTCAGGAGCATGCAGAGCATAGCAATCCCCAGTGTGATTATAACAGCTCCCTCCAATAACGAGACAAGGGTACGTTTAGAGGGATCAAGAAGAACTGTCAAAACCTTTATTTCCCTTGGGACCAGCCAATAGGGTCACCACAATAACATTGTTGTGAAACCTCAATAAAATCACAAACAGTCAAACTATATCAAGCAACACACAGTGACTTATCACAACACAATGGCACATTTTTAAAGGGGTGGGGGGAGACAATATTTAACAGTAAATATCTCACCTGCCTGCAGAATTAGCAATATGCAAATCTACCCGAATATGCAAATAAACCAGTCTTGCAATTCAGGTAGTGCATATTGCTGTTGCTACCAACAGAGGGCACTAGACAAGCTCCATAGCCAAACCCACCTTGTTGGTAGCAAACCTCAGCAATACAAGAGAGCAGGCAATACATTACACAGTACACACACACACACACACTATAAACAATTACATAACACACACCCTGCACCTATAATGGGTACAGGGTGACTAAAACATAAGATAAATAAAGCAGCCTACATAAATCGTCTGTCTGAAGGTAGACTAGGGGCTTTAAAGCCAGATACATGAAAGAGTCATAGTCACAGGGGAGGAGGCTGGCAAGTAGGCCTCTCCAGGACCAAGTGGCGAAGGGCACTTCGTCACACACACTGTATATCATAGGACAGCACTGAGCGATACACTGTATATCATAGCACAGCACTGAGTGATACACACTGTATATCATAGGACAGCACTGAGTGATACACACTGTATATCATAGGACAGCACTGAGCGATACACACGCTGTATATCATAGGACAGCACTGAGTGATACACTGTATATCATAGGACAGCACTGAGTGACACACTGTATATCATAGGACAGCACTGAGTGACACACACTGTATATCATAGGACAGCACTGAGTGATACACACTGTATATCATAGGACAGCACCGAGTGATACACACTGTATATCATAGGACAGCACTGAGTGATACACACTGTATATCATAGGACAGCACTGAGTGATACACTGTATATCATAGGACAGCACTGAGTGATACACTGTATATCATAGGACAGCACTGAGAGACACACACTGTATATCATAGGACAGCACTGAGTGATACACACTGTATATCATAGGACAGCACTGAGAGATACACACTGTATATCATAGGACAGCACTGAGTGATACACACACTGTATATCATAGGACAGCACTGAGAGATACACACTGTATATCATAGTACAGGACTGAGCGATACACACTGTATATCATAGGACAGCACTGAGTGACACACTGTATATCATAGGACAGCACTGAGTGACACACTGTATATCATAGGACAGCACTGAGTGATACACACTGTATATCACAGGACAGCACTGAGTGATACACACTGTATATCATAGGACAGCACTGAGTGATACACACTGTATATCACAGGACAGCACTGAGTGACACAGCAGAAGGCTGTGTTTGGGAGGTAAATTGGTACTGTAATGGGTGTTTGGAAGGGAATTAGGGTTGCAGTGCATGTGGGGATAAGAGATTGTTTTGTGTGTGCTGGGTGAAGGCACAGGCTTTTGAGGGGCTGATATGCATTGTGTTGGATTGTAGTGTGGGGTTTTTGCTAAAAAAACAGAAATCAACAAAAAATAAATCTAAATTCTATCCCTCCCCTCCCTTTTTCTTATCCTGATCCCTGATAGTACAGTGAGTGCAGACCACTTGTGTTTGTCCTTCTAAGCATAGAAACATAGAATGTGACGGCAGATAAGAACCATTCGGCCCATCTAGTCTGCCCAATTTTCTAAATACTTTCATTAGTCCCTAGCCTTATATTATAGTTAGGATAGCCTTATGCCTATCCCACGCATGCTTAAACTCCTTTACTGTATTAACCTCTACCACTTCAGCTGGAAGGCTATTCCATGCATCCACTACCCTCTCAGTAAAGTAATACTTCCTGATATTATTTTTAAACCTTTGTCCCTCTAATTTAAGACTATGTCCTCTTGTTGTGGTAGTTTTTCTTCTTTTAAATATAGTCTCCTCCTTTACTGTGTTGATTCCCTTTATATATTTAAATATTTCTATCATATCCCCCCTGTCTCGTCTTTCCTCCAAGCTATACATGTTAAGATCCTTTAACCTTTCCTGGTAAGTTTTATCCCGCAATCCATGAACCAGTTTAGTAGCCCTTCTCTGAACCCTCTCTAAGGTATCAAAAGCAATGGTCGAGGGAGCAATGCATGTGGCCTGCACCTCGTCTACAATCAGATTTAGCTTAGTGTGTCCATGTCCCACGATCAGTGGTCATCAAAATCCCGCCTCTCCCTTCGTGTAGCTGCCGGAGCTGCTCCTACCCTCTTCTTTCTAATTTGGATGTTTGTGTGTTCGAGGCCCTATCTCTATGCCCTGCCCTTGCTCTGCAACCTACCCTCTCCTACTAAGCAGGACAACATGGTACCTCCTACATTTAAACATTGTAAGCAAAACCTGTTACTACTATTACACTACATATACTATACTACGGCTATTACTGCTATACTACATACATTATACTATACTACAGTTACTACTACTATACTACATACACTATACTACGGCCACTACTGCTATACTACATACATTATACTATACTACAGTTACTACTACTATACTACATACACTATACTACAGTTACTACTGCATATACTATCTTACAGTTACTACTACTATACTACATATACTATACTACAGTTACTACTATACTACATATACTATACTACGGCTATTACTGCTATACTACATACATTATACTATACTACAGTTACTACTACTATACTACATACACTATACTACAGTTACTACTGCATATACTATCTTACAGTTACTACTATTACACTACATATACTATACTACAGTTACTACTATACTACATATATTATATGTAGCGGATGGCATTGGGCTGTCCTCAGAATAATGTGTATTCGGATGTTTTCGGTAAATTTTTGCCATATGTATGTAAAGTGTATGCTGCATTCGTCTGATTGTTCAGTAAAATCACTCCAGTTATTATGCGAGTGAATCTACCGAACAATCAGACCACCCCAGGAATAAGTGTGCCTCCAATTACCATTCGCAACAATGTTGCAAACGGGTAATTGGCAATCAGTGCAGTGTGTGCTTTGTCCTCTGGGTGGCCACCATTAGGGAGACGAACACGTGGCGGTCGCCATCTTAAACTCCCGAACAGCGGTGGGGGTACAAGACACAGAAATCCAACTATCAACAGTTGTGAAAACACAGGACAATAAGATAATAAATCTGTTAAAACAAAGACATATATCACTCCTTCAAAAAGGCCTTTCTTTCATACCTACACCCCCTAGGAATCAATTTGACTGGGCCAAAGATGTCAACCTGTTTGGCCGCAAATTGGCTTTACACGCTTTGCATAAAAAAATGTATCTGAAAAAACTTAAAGATGTAGGCCTCTCACCAGAGGACAATGCACTTTTCAAACTATTTACGGACTTACACTCAGAACAAGATACACTAGACTCATTGACCAACTTCAAACCTCCAAGTTGGTTTACTCCCAACTTGAAGGAATATCCATGCATTGATTTATTTGTACAGATTTGCACAAATGAATTAGAGAATCAAACTCCCTCACTATCTCAAACTTCTAATCTCAAAGCAGAAGAAAGACAGGCTTTACAAGAGTTGAGATTAGCGACAGATGTTGTATTGAAATCATCGGATAAGGGAGGGAACATTGTCCTCATGCAAAGAGACCAATATGTTAACATGTGCATGCAACACCTTATGGATGAAATGGCCTATCAGTTATTGAAGGATGACCCTACAAAAAAGTTCCTGGCGGAACTGCAATCCCTAGCACAAAAAGCTCTCACTGACAGCATTTTTACCCAAAACGAGTTTAGATTTATTGTCTTCCAGTCCAATATCACCATTGCCACCTTTTACTGTCTCCCGAAAATACACAAAGACCTTCAGAACCCTCCGGGTAGGCCAATTGTGTCTGGCAACCATTGCCTAACTGAGAGAGCAAGCCAATTTTTGGATAAGTTGTTACAGCCCTTGGTAACAGGATTAAAATCACATATACGGGACACCAAACAGACACTTTTAGCTTTGGAACATCTTACGGTGCCCCCATACACATCCCTAGCGAGTTTGGATGTAGTGTCATTGTACAATAACATTCCACATGATAAGGGGTTAGCAGCAGTAACCTATTTTTTGGAAAAAGCCAAAACATTTAGTATACAGGAACAAGAGTTAATTTTGCTCCTACTAAAATTTGTACTTACACATAATTACTTTACATTCAATGGGAAATATTTTTTACAACTACGGGGCATTGCCATGGGTTCGTCTTGTGCACCCAGTTACGCTAACCTTTTCTTGGGATGGTGGGAAGAAACAATTGTGTTTACCAGCACCTACGTTATGTATACATCGTCAATCTTTAAATGGTTTCATTACATTGACGATGTGCTAATATTTTGGTTAGGCTCTTTTTCACTATTTAAGGACTTGGTAGATGCTTTAAATATCAATCAAATAAACCTCAAACTTACTCATGTTATACATGAGAGCCATCTAGTCTTTTTGGATCTCACTATTGCTCTGTCAGAGGATGGATTAATATCCACCTCATTATATAGAAAACCCACCGCCACGAACAGTTTACTTCATTGGGACAGCTTCCATCCACTTCATGTAAAGGCCAATATACCAGACAGTCAATACCTCAGGGCAAAAAGGAATTGTTCCAACCCTGAAGACTATGAAAAAGAAGCCACAGTCCTCAGACAGAGATTCAAAAGTCTAGGCTATCCGAATCGTATTCTTAAAAAAGCCTACCAAAGAACAAAAACTGTAGATAGGTCTGAGAGCCTACACAAACCTCCTAAAACGATTCAATCTACTGTTGGGGTCACCAGACTCATAGGGACCTATGACAAAAATTGGAACAACACCTTACAGGTATTTAATCGTAACTGCAATATGATACATGTCTTAAAAACACCATTACCAACAAACCCTCTTTAACGTACCGAAGGGCAAAGAATCTTGCAGATCTGCTAACCCAAAGCCATTTGAAACCACTATCAACCAAGCCAACCTGGCTTCAGACTAAGGGCCTTTTCAGGTGTGGGCATTGTAAGGCCTGTAATTATATTTTACCATCTAAAAAAGTACGGAATCATACAACCGCGAAAGACATCGAGGCGAATTCCTTTATTAACTGTGGTTCCACCAATGTTATTTACATCATCACATGTGAGTGCGGATTACAGTACATTGGTAAGACTTATCAACAACTACGTCGACGTATCTTGCAACACACTAATTCAATTTTAAATCCACATATGGATACTCCGATAGCAAGACACGTACGTCTAAATCATGACTCTAGACCCAATGTACTCAAATTCCAAGTAATTCAAAAGGTCTTCCAAAACCACAGGAAAGGTGATATTAATATCGCATTATTGAAAGCTGAATCTCGCTGGATTTATCTGTTTCAAATGTTATACCCCAAAGGACTGAATGAGGAGTTTAATTTTACTCCATTCATTCATTCATAAATAGATCCTTGATGGTGTAGTCACCTACATCAATTGATGTTGGAATCTAGTCTACAGTTAAGATCCATTTCTTCCTCTTCTCTTTTTACATGTGGAACATTAGACTATTTTCAAGAATCTATATTTTTTGTTGTTTTATTTACATCTTTACTCTTATGCTCTCTATTATGATGGAGCAATGAGAAATACAATTGACTTGTCTTCTTAGTTATATATTCTGCCTTATATAAGGACCCATCTCTTTAAGCTTTAAGCCTGGTCTCAGTATTATTATTTATATAAGTTACTACTGGAAATCCCTACATAAGAACCAATGTTACTGTATACCGTTTTTTATATTTTGACTATTGTTTACCAATGGTCCAATTGTCTCCATACTCGCTATACCTTTAATTAAATTGTTAGTTTTAGCCACTAGTCTGTTCGTTATGGATGTACTTTCCGATATATACTCTACTTCATTCATTTACTTTAAAATTGTCATTCTTTACTGACATTACACTTTCATATATATTTTATCATTACACTTGTTATCCGTGCCGGGTCCCCACTGAATTTAGGGGTTAACCGGCACCGGCACATTACTCTGCCCCCTCGCTCGTGATTGGCCGAAATGGTGACCTATCATAGAGGGGGGCCGGTTATTTAAACGACCGCCAGGGTCTTGTTCGGTTCCCTTGGAAGAGCCAGTGTGGCGAAACGCGCGTCGGGACTAGTTTAGTGAGCGGGTGGTTGGAGTCAGATTAGGGACGAAGCTGCAGCTATAACAATTCTTATATGACGCTCCGCTTAGACCACCCTCTTTATACTATTATTACTTAGACACTATTACCTTGGCGATCCTTCAATAGAGGTTACTTTGTTGCACTTAGGCTGGTGATTAACGCTTGAGGCTACTTAGAGACAGGAGAAGCAATACTAGTGTTTTATACCGTGAGATAGATTTAAGTGTTTCTTGCACTAAAGATACTTTTGGATTCATTTTAATCCACTAGAAACTTTCTCTCTGTGCTACACCCTAGCTATTCTTTAGCTCTCCCTCTCTCTTTTTATTTATCTCTTTATTATTTTTTCACTTATGTTACGGTTGCCTCCAGGCTGGCTGGAAGTTGGACCGTAGAAAAGGATGCTCCTAGCGCTCACCAAAGGACCATCAGCACCGTAGACACCATAACTACTGCGTAGCCACCATAAGTACTGCAGACTCCACGAACCACCGCTGCTGGGCTGGTATCTCGCCGTCTGCTCTGTGCCCTGGACCCACGACCAGGCTCCAGGTTCCAGTAGGTGAACCTCTTCCTTCTGCAGAGCGAAGCAGGATCAGGAACAAGAGCTCTTACAAGAGCTCAGTAGCTAAGGGAGTATGAAGAGCATAGCAATCCCTGTAGTGATTATAGCTGTCCCCTACAAACATGAGTCAAGGCTGCAAGTTAGAGGGTCAAGAAGATCTGATGTTTAATGGCACACACTCTGCTTTTATGAGATTCTGCCCATGCAAGGGAGACACCCACATAATTAGCAGTATAACCAATCGGAACAATATACATTCGGGGAAATTCCCATCCCTCAGATAATCACATAACATAATTAAAACAGAACAGTAAAAATACAGTTTTTATACATGTACTATAACTTCCAAACTACACATCCAATCTTCATAAAAATACATATTTAGAATCAATCCATTCAGGGGAGCAACATATTAAAAACTGGCACAAATCAGACAAGGGGTTCAAAAGTTAGCAAAAGTATCTTTTGGGGCTTGGCTGGCAGCATGGTTTTCTGGCCCAAACCGGATTTACAGAGCCCTCTATCCTGGACAATGGGGAAAGTAATCCAATTATCCAGGGATAGAGGCAGACTCCATTAACCACATGTTAGCAAAAGACACAAAAGGACACAAAAATGCATAACTCCTATCATACTGAACAGAACCCCCACATTCAACCTATCCCCAGATGGCTTGGATCTGAGCGCTCAATATATCCAAACAGCGCTCAGATCCCACAAATACAGTCAAATCACCATACACACTAGGTCCATAGTCATGGGGCAGAAGGCTGGCAATTAGGCTTCTCCATAACACAGGGAAGCAGGGCAATTTGTCAAATAAAATAACAGTTACAAATGGCAGTTTGTAACAACTTACTATTTAGGATTTTATTTTAGAAGGAATCTTATTAAAAGTTAAATTTTATACCACTTCTATTGGGTTGCTTTGTATACATAGGGAGCCTTTGGGACTGACCTTTTTAACCCTTAGGCTTCTTTGTATTTGTCCGCCCTTTTTTTGTCTTTGCATCAGTTACTAGGGGTTACCCCCCACACTCTATAAGCAACCCAAATTTATACCCTTGTTCCTATCCTTTGCTTCTAGATCAAACTCCCGAACAGCAGTGTTTTGCCGTTGAGTGTCTGGAACCCAAATCGGACACTCGGTTAGGCAAACACCGCTGAGACCTCCACACTGCCGTCACTTCATGTAGAAACTACCGAACGGCTCCCTGTTCGGTAGAAAGAACCCCACAAACAAGGGGGTTTATCCAAATCCTCCCCAGTCTCCATAACCCAAGCCGTTCGGCCATTTTGTTCCCTTTTTCTGTGACCGACCGCAGGGCCAAAATGTATGGAACCAATTTCGGCTGTTAACTCCAGCGCGGTCGGTCTTTTTACTACCTCCAGGAATTTCCCGAACCCCAGGTCCAATCTGGGTGATTTTTGAATAAGTTTCTCACCCAGATCAGGGCTATCAGGGGATGTAATATTTAAAGGAGTACCCCTATGTTTAGGGGTACATCCAGAAAACCAGGGGAACATTGTCCTGCATAATTGGATTATGAGTCATACTAAGGGATGTGTGGGTGGCAACTCGTGTACGATTGGTGTATTGTGTAATTACTGTAAATCCCTCCCTTGCATGGGAGAATGCTTTAAAAGAAGGTTATGTGATTAAAAGTTCAGTTCTGCTCCTGATGCTGTGTGTCGTCCAGTCATTGGGATTGAGGTTGGGATATTATTGGATTGTTTTGCCTGCTGGAATTATTGCCTTATGGATTTCTAATACTTGTTCCTGAGCCTCACTGAGATCTTAAGTGGAGATAACCTGTGGAATATCAGCTCTCCGCTACACTATACAACATATACTATACTACAGTTACTACTACTATACTACAGTTACTATACTACAGTTACTATACTACAGTTACTACTATGTTGTGCTATTTGGTGCCCCATAATTTTTAATATTAAAAGAAAACAATATGGATGCTGGTAGACTGGCCTGGACATTTTGTAATGCTGTTTCAATACAGGTCAAAGGAACTTTGTATTTTGTAACCTTAAGAAGTAAACAGGAGGAATACTTATCTACAGTTTAATTTGTGAGCTGTAGGTGTACGAGGGTAACGAGAACAATGGTTTATTACTCAATGGGACTTTACAATCCGAGATACTTAAACTCACAAAGCTTCAAAGGGGTATACAAACTATGCAACTGTTTGTGCATAAACATCACAGGCAATCCAGAGTGTTTGTCAGCCATACAAACCCAAAGTCTGAGGTCGCTTCCATATTTTCAATATATTAGAACTTAAATAAATCTATTGGAATCATGCATGATATATAAATGTAAACTAAATGTGTGATTGCTACAGTAATGTCTATAACTGCATCCTTGACTGATTTAGGGTAAAAGGTAATATAGATATACTAATATAATTAGATTCTATTTTTCTTTGTAAAGATGAATGTATCAATCAGTTAATCATACAGGTTAGATTGATACAGGATATAGACATATTGCATGATGATTAATATAACCAACCCTGTTTCAATTAAAGAATATATATAACCAAAGACAGATATTTAACGTAATTTGAAATATCCCCAGTATAGGTGAATTAAAGGTCAATTCATTTATTTAAGCAGGTCATCAATGATCTAATTCAGGTCTTCATACCTAGTGCCATCTATTGATGAAAGTCTTAAGGGCCACATTAATAATTAAATATTAAGATACGCCCATAACCAATCAAAAGCCAGATTTAAGTCCCAGGTACCGCCCATTTACAAACAAGGGGCAGGAACTGATAAGGGGGAAATAATGGTTAAATAGTGAGAAAAATAAAAGAGGATCGATATCTTCAGATCATCTTAAAAAGATCAAAGGAGAAAACAGAGGGCTAAGAAAGGAGGAGATTGACTGACTGAGGGCAATAGACTGAGTTACAGACCAGAGCACCCTGAGAGGAGAATCCCAAATTGAATTAATTCATCCTAGACTCTTGGTATTGTATAAAGGTTACTCTTTACTTTATATTAAATAAACGGGACTATTGAATGCCCTATGTGTCTCTATTGTGAACTGATCCCTATTGATAGAACAGTTATATCTCATTCTACCTGCAGCCTGAGTCAGATATAACTTCCTAAGTCAGAACATTCTTCATTCCTTCTTTAGACGTAGATCAGTTCAATATATATACTAAGGCTATCAGAAACCTTATATAAACGCACTGCAGTTAAACTGATGGTATATACTTGGCAGGGTTGGTTGATATTTAACTAATTATAATGATAATTGTATCATTAATGCACACTATAAAACAATGATACAATTATCATTATATTAATTCTGTATACTGGTATTGCTGTGAAGTTTGTAATAGCTTTTATTGTCCTTTGTTGATAAGATTAGAGAGGAGACAAAGTGTAATGTTGACTCTTAGGCTTGTCAAGTAAATTCATTGACTTGTTGATGGAAACGCATATATAATATAGCACATTGATTATAATTGTATTGTTTTATAATGTGTATTATTAAATTTATATATATTTTCTAGCAAAGTCTGTTTATTGGCCATCTGCCGTTCATAAGTGTTTATATCACCGCTTAAAACAAAGAACTACAGGGTCCCTGAAGGCTCTATGTGTGTGTGAATATCATCAGATATTATTCCATACATATAAAACCTTAGATTACCCAACAACTATTATACTATATATACACACTATACTAGAGTTACTACTGCTATTATACTACTGTAACAGCACCCCGGGCATAAAAGGGGTTAAAAGCCGTTTAGGAGATATTCCCTTCCAGATTCACGGGGCAGCTACTCCATACACCAAACTTCCGAACCGTAACCATACGAATGCTTCAAACAGCCGAACAGGAAAAACCATACGAACAGTTTACACTCCTAGCAGTCGAACTGGAACAGCATACAATAAATCCCCCCAAGAAGGCTCCGTGTTGAGGGTCAAGCAGTGATCTGTTTAATCTGGGCTACCTGCCCGGTATTTATGCAGGTCTTCCACCAGGTGGAAACTCCCCTAGGAGACCTGGTGGGAAACTAGGACACAAATTGTACACTGACCAATAGAAACAGTTTAACGGTAAACACTCCCACAGGTACATTATAATCCCTCCTCTCTATCCTGGAGATAATTGGGAAGTAATCCAATTATCTCCAAGAACAGAGGTGTGACGAGACCAATCTCGCCACTGTGCATTGGAGGAGCCTGGTTGCCCGCCTGCTGCCTTTAGATGGCTGCCCCATGTTGAAACGCTTGATTTTCCCCTGCGAAGACACAAAAGCCGGGTCATTCGGTGCTGGCCCTGTTTGAGCGGTGATACCCCAGATAGCTATGTCATAGAGCCCATTCGTATATTGAAAGACTATGGGAAAGACTTTGGCTCCATGGCAATTGAACTGTATGTGTGTGCTTTGAGCACCATTCAGTAATAATGTGTGCTCAGATCTGAGCTATCTGGGGATATGTTGAATGTACCTGTTTTGTGCAATGGCTGCACAGTTATATGTTTTTATGTGTTTTATTGTCTTTTTACTGCCATGTGCTTAATGGAGTTTTGCCTCTGTCCTTGGAGATAATTGGATTACTTCCCAATTATCTCCAGGGTAGAAGACTCTGTGGAACTGGTTTTGGGCAGAAAAGACATGCTTCCTTAGGTCACAAAGGACTTCGATCTATCTTTTGAACCAATGGACCAATGTGGATGATTTTGACATATGTTCGTATTTGAAGCATGCTGATTCTGAAAATGTAATTAATTTAAGAATTATATGTGAATGTGATGCATCCTTTTAAAGTTAGGAATAATGTGGAAAAACTGTATTTCTCTGTCTGTGATAATTATATTACCCATTGTGTAAGGTAATTGTATCACAGGCAGAGGGGAGGATTTTGTGTGGGAGTGTCTGAGTGTATTGTACGTGTTTATTGGTTGTTTTCCAAAACCCTGTGGGTGGTACTAATGTGTATATAAGAACAATAAACCCACAGCTCTGTCTGTTCACTGCTTGACCCTCAACATGGAGCTTTGTCTCCTTCTTGGGGGGATTTATTGTATGCTGTTCCCATTCGACTGCTAGGAGTGTAAACATATTCGTATGGTTTTTCCTATTCGTCTGTTTACAGCATTCATATGGTTTCCTGTTTGGCAGATTGGTGTTCTGCAGTAGCTGTGCCTGTGTCTCTGGAAGGGAAGATCTACTAAACGGCGGTTTAACCCTTTTATGCCTGGGGGTGCCGTTACAAGAGGCAAAACTCCATTGAACACATGGCAGTAAAAACACATAAAAATACACAATGTTATAACCACTGCATAAAACATATACATTAAACATATCCTCAGATAGCTGAGATCCGAGTGCACATTATTACCGAATGGAGCTCAGATCACATACATACAGTTCAATTGCCATGGAACCAAAGTCTTTCACATAGTCTTTCGTTATATGAATGGGCTCCATGGCATAGCTATCTGGGGTAGCACTGTTCACACATTGAATGTGCCAAATGAACCGGCGTTCCTGTGATATCAGGAGAAGGAAGGTCGGAGGCTCAGCGGTGTTCGTGAATTTAACTGTCCGTTTTGAGTTCCACAGTTTTGGAGCTGAACACCGCTGGCCGTTCAGGAGTTTAAGATGGCCGCTGTCACGTGTTTGGATATACGAACAGCGGCCACCCAGCATTCGTCAATTAAGCTGTGGTTAATCTCAGCTTCTGGGAGGTAAATCACTGGCACACTCCATACCCAGGTGGTCTGTTCATTCATGAGTTGGTTCAGTAGATTAAATCTACCGAACGCCCAGGCAGAAAGGCACGAACAAGCCTTTCTGCAGGGAAAAATAAAGGTATTAATGCAGGGCCATAGTCCAGAGGGAGCAGGCAACCAACCAGGCTTCTCCAGTGCCCAGTGGCAAAGTCGGTTTCGCCACAACTACATATACTATACTACAGTTATTACTACTATACTACATATACTATACTACAGTTAATTCTATTATACTACATATACTTTACTACAGTCACTGCTATTATACTACATTTACTATACTACAGTTACTACTACATATACTATACTACAGTTACTACTAGTATACTACATATACTATACTACAGTTACTACTATACTACATATACTATACTACAGTTATTACTACTATACTACAGTTACTACTACTACAGTTATTACTACCATACTACAGTTACTTCTATTATACTATATATACACTATACTACAGTTACTACTGCTATACTACATAACTATATTGTAGTTACTACTATTATACTACATATACTATACTACAGTTATTACTACTATACTATATATACTATACTACAGTTACTTATATTATACTATTGTGACAAACTCCCCTTTTTTAGGGAGTTTGCCATGAGCTTTTGGAGAGGCCTGCTTGCCAGCCTCTTGCCCCTTGACTATGGCCCCTGGGAGGTATTGCCATTTAAAAACACTTTTGGGCTTATTGGCTTCTGGAACACTTTTTCTGCCCCTTTGAATCCATGGGAAAAAGTGCCTTTTCCCCTCCCCCTTTTTCCTGTCCGATTGTTCTCCGGCAGGGCGTTGTCCCAGGGACACTGCCAGACCAGTTGAAACTGGCTGCTTTGTCCCTCCTCAATCTCCCTTCAGCCCTTGCTATTTTCTGACCTCACCCTTCCTATAGGGCCCTTTTAACATCGGACATATTGAGTGCTCAGATCCAAGCTATCTGGGGATATGTTGGACATATAGGTTAAACATTGTATTATAAGAGTTATGTCTTTTTATGTGTTTTTTTGTAACAGTTTTTTACTTAGAGATATTTCCTGTTACTGGAGTTAATTAAGTTACCACAGCCACTTAAGCCAATTATCTCCAGGATAGAGGAGGAGATAGACCGGCCGCACAGCCTAAATCTGTGGAACTGTTTTGGGCATGAAAGCCATGCTTGCGGTCGGTCAAATGTGACTTCTATAAAACATTTGACCAGAATCTCCATGTTCAACATACCCCCAGATAGCTTGGATCTGAGCGCTCAATAAAGCCGAATAGCGCTCAGATCCCACGAACACAGTTCAGACACCATGGAGCTAAAGAGTTAGTTCACCAGCTGTTTGTGAAAATGTGTCCAAAATTAGCTCCATGGGTTCAGCTAATTTCCTTCGCATGATAAATGTCCCGAACGGCACGGCGTTCGTGCAACTGGAGACAAATGGGATGGATGTCGGTGAGCCTCAGCGGTGTTTGTCTGAAATTAAGGCCGAAAATAGTTCCATACCGTCGACGACAATACACCGCTGGGCGTTCGACAATTAGTAGAAAGAGGGAAGTGCTCATGCCATTGTACAGAACACTGGTGAGACCTCACTTGGAGTATTATACACAGTACTGGAGACCATATCTTCAGAAGGATATTGATACCTTAGAGAGAGTTCAGAGAAGGGCTACTAAACTGGTTCATGGATTGCGGGATAAAACTTACCAGGAAAGGTTAAAGGATCTTAACATGTATAGCTTGGAGGAAAGATGAGACAGGGGATATGATAGAAACATTTAAATACATAAAGGGAATCAACACAGTAAAGGAGGAGACTATATTTAAAAGAAGATAAACTACCACAACAAGAGGACATAGTCTTAAATCAGAGGGACAAAGGCTTAAAAATAATATCAGGAAGTATTACTTTACTGAGAGGGTAAATTCAACATATCCCCAGATAGCTTAGATCTGAGCGCACATTAATACTGAATGGCACTCAGATCACATACATACAGTTCAATTGCCCATGGAGCCAAAGTCTTTCACAGAGTCTTTCGTTATACGAATGGGCTCCATGGCATAGCTATCTAGGGTATCACTGTTCACTCAGTCAATCTACCAAATGCCCAAGCAGAAAGGCACAAACAAACCTTTCTAAAGGGGAAAAGAACAGCGTTTAACATGGGGCCATAGTCCAGAGGGAGCATGCAAGCAACCAGGCTTCTCCAGTGCCCAGTGGCGAGGTTGGTTCTGCCACATCTCTCCCCTTTCCCAAAAAGACTAACAAGGTACCTGACCTCCTGTCGGTCAGTGCCTTGGTTAGTCCAGCAGTGCAGCCCACCCACAATACTTGGTTACTGCACCTGGGGAAACGTGTAGTTTTCCTTGGTCCAGGAACTCCACCATGGCTGTGTGGGGTACTGGCACTCCAGATCGGTGAGTTGCTGAGTGGGTACTCTGCCCAGTGGTACTCTGCCCTGATGCCAGCGCTTCAGCTGGAGTAGCCTGGTTGGAGCCTAGTTGGGAAGAGGGGGTAGTAGGCTCCTCTCCCTGGACCCGGTGCTGCTGGTGGGGGGGAGACCTCATGGGGCCATAGTCCAGAGGGAGCATGCAAGCAACCAGGCTTCTCCAGTGCCCAGTGGCGAGGTTGGTTCTGCCACATCTCTCCCCTTTCCCAAAAAGACTAACAAGGTACCTGACCTCCTGTCGGTCAGTGCCTTGGTTAGTCCAGCCCACCCACAATACTTGGTTACTGCACCTGGGGAAACGTGTAGTTTTCCTTGGTCCAGGAACTCCACCATGGCTGTGTGGGGTACTGGCACTCCAGATCGGTGAGTTGCTGAGTGGGTAGTCTGCTTAGTGGTACTCTGCCCTGATGCCAGCGCTTCAGCTGGAGTAGCCTGGTTGGAGCCCAGTGGGAAGAGGGGGTAGTAGGCTCCTCTCCCTGGACCCGGTGCTGCTGGGGGGGGGGGAGACCGACTGTCTCCCCTTTTGATAAACAGTCCTGCTGCTGGGGATCTGCAGACCGGGTGTAGAGATCTGCTCCATCTGGGAGAATAAGGTCTCCCCTTTGTGAAATAAGCTGCCGCTGGGGAGAGGTGGTAATCAGCTCCTCTCCCTGGAACACTCTCTGCCGCTGGGGAGGAAGTCAGACCGTCTCTACTCGCAATACTTTGTCCTGCTGCTGGGAAGAGAGATCAACTCTCTCTGCTCCCTGTAGGACACACTGTTGCTGGGGATAGAGGGTAACATGCCCCTCTCCCAGTCACTCTCTCTGCTGTTGGAGGGGGGAACCGACTGTCTCCCCTTTCAATAAATTGTCCCGCTGCTGGGGTGAGAGACCGACTGCCTCTGCTCCCTGTAGGGCACAATGCTGCTGGGGGACAGGACCAACTGTCCCTACCCCCAGTAGTTTGGGCACAGAGACCACGGTCCCATCTGCACCGGTGTGGAGCATTTTGTCTCCCCTTGGTGGGCTAAGCTGCCACTGGGGAGAGGGGGTAACAGCCGCAGGGGAGGGGGACCGACTGTCTCCCCTCTCAATAAATGATCCTGCTGCTGGGGAGAGGTCTCCTCTCCTAAAGACACACACTGCCACTGGGGAGGAAGGACGGCACCTTCGGCTCCCTGTACCTCACACTGCCGCTGGGGAGGAAGGTCGGCACCTTCGGCTCCCTGTAACTCACACTGCCACTGGGGAGGAAGGACAGGACCTTCGGCTCCCTGTAACTCCCTGTAACTCACACTGCTGCTGGGGGACCAGTCTCGGGAGTGGTGTTACCTTGTAGTTGTCCTTCTGGGCTGTGGGAATGATCCCTCCGCTTGCCACCAATTGTAAAGGCACCGCCAGGCATAAAAGAGATTAACAGCCGTTTAGGAGATATTCCCCTTCCCTATATACAGGCAGCTACTGTAGACACCAATCCACTGAACCGGAGAAGCATATGAATGCTCTCAAACATTTGAATGCTGTAAACAGCCAAATAGGAAAAACCATACGAACAGTTTACACAGCAATCTTGGCAATCGATCTGAAACAGCATACAATCCAATTCCCCCAATAACGAGACGACACTTCGTTTTGAGGGTCAAGCAGAATCAGCCAGAGCTGTGGGTTTATTCTTATATACACATTCTTATACATTAGTACCACCCACAGGGTTTTGTAAAACAACCAATAAACACGTACAATACACTCAGACACTCCCACACAAAATCCTCCCCTCTGCCTGTGATACAATTACCTTACATAATGGGTTAATGTCATTATCACAGGCAGGAAAATACACAGTTTTACACAATATTCATAACTTTAAAAGTATGCATTACATTCACATTTTCGGAATCAGCATACTCCAAATACAAACATACATCAAAATCATACAAATTGGTCCAGTGGGTCAAAAGTTAGTTCGAAGTCCTTTGTGACCAAATGAAGCATAGCTTTTCTGCCCAAAACCGGTTCCACAGAGTCTTCTCTCCTGGAGACAATTGGGAAGTAATCCAATTATCTCCAAGGACAGAGGCAAAACTCCATTAGCCACATGGTAGCAAAAGACAATATAATACATAAATATATATAACTGTGCAGCTATTGCATAAAACAGGTGTATTCAACATGTTATGGGCGAATGCAAATATTACAAGTTTTAGAATGAAATGTATTTCTTAAACTGTGTACTTTGTCTTTAAGAGATATTGCAAATTAAAAAGGTGTTAGAAATTGAACATATTGTTTTTCATAGATGTTTCTTTAACCAATAACCTCAGTGCATTATATGTTTGCGCCATTTTGTCCCAGACGAATTACAATAACAATAATGCATAAACAAGTTTCAAGGCTTTACTACGACTCTTTCAGTACACAATATACTGTGGTAACCCCAAGTTAATGGAACTTGCCCAAAATCCGGGAATCGACTGTGCACTTACGACTTAGTATAAACAACAGATAACCTATTCAGACTTTAAGATGCCATCTTGAACGAAGTCAGGAAAATTTCCATGACGTATACACCTTTTAGTTATGACCTTGTATGTTTGCCAAATTAAGGGAGGTCCTAAAATGAATAAAGTAAAAGAAGTTTTACTTTTTCATATATGAACTATGGTAACTGTAGCGGATCGGCAATATTAAATCCCACGAATTCCGCTGGTACATACAGTAATCCACAGTCAGCGCTGAAAAGTAAGGCAATCTCCCAAATCTCCCAGTAACCGGACGAAACACAGTTCTGAGAGTCAACTGAGGTCTTTATTTTCAGCTCCACAATTTATACAAGTCCCCATGCAAGGGGTTTCCTGAGTCCCATCCCAGGGGCATTCCCAGAGGGGACTACATGGGGAACTGTACAGGACATTTCTCCCATCAGGCACTGCTGCAAGAGAGGGATCCTCCCACAGGAATGTACCATTAAGTGGATTATCCCTCCGTGCAGCAGAACCGACAATTTATATAAAAATGCATAACTGTTTGAATATACGGTCTATTTGCACGAATGGACGTTCGGTAGATAGCTGGGGTCTGAGCGCATCATTCGTCAGATTACCGCTCAGATCCCAGCTAAAACAACCGAACGCCGCACGAAAAACACATTAATTAAAATACATGTTTAAATGACCGATTGCATTCTAGGGAACAAAGTACCGAACGGCCGGAACTCCCGAACGGCCTGGAAGCTCAGCGGTGTTCGCACCGTCGAGTAGCCATTTTTAGTAGCATGCGCTCGACGACCAAACACCGCTGAGGGAACAAAGGATCCAAGAATACCGCCGCATGATCGGTAGTCGAACGGTGGCCACCCAGGAGAGCCTCTAATTACCGATTGCAACATTGTTGCAATCGGTTAACAAGCGCCACACGCCTCTAAGTGTGTGGGCTATTACCTGGTGGTTTTTCGGTTCACGAACGGCCCGCAAAGGTGCCGTTTGTGAAACAAAACAAAATACAGCTATCTGCGTTCGGCTGATAGCCAATACAGGACATACAGGGTATTACAACCAGCATACATCATACACAGTTAAACACATATCCCACAACCATACAGGCAACCCTTAAAGACACAGTCTCTTGATATTGTCCAAGTGGCTAGGTTTGCCACAGTAACCCTAAAATAGAGACACCTAATGTATAAATAGGTGTACTTTTAAATGTTAAGACACAGAGGAGAGACTTGGAGACAGACGCTGCTCCATCTTAAAATGACAGAGAGGCTGACATGATGACATGTTCAGAAGGGTATGTTAACCTATTAATGATATTTGCAAGCATGTAATTTAATCTTATAAACTCTGCTATAATGGATTTTATATTTTTATATAATAAATATCCAAAAGACAAAACGATTGCTTCCAAGACAATCCTTATTTTATATTGTATTCTCAATTATTTATATATGTTAAATAGAGGATCTCTTACTAACTATATAAAATTATGGCTACGATATCTGTATGGTTAGCCCTACTAAGTTCTATGCTTTAAGACATTATAGTGGTAAATAAGGGAACCACCTGCAGTTACAAACATATCCCCAGATTGCTTAAATCTGAGCGCACATTATTACTGAATGGCGCTCAGAGCACACACATACAGTTCAATTGCCATGGAGCCAAAGTCTTTCGTTATACGAATGGGCTCCATGGCATAGCTATCTGGGGTATCACTGTTCACACAGTCAATCTACCGAACGCCCAAGCAGAAAGGCACGACCAAGCCTTTCTAAAGGGGAAAAGAACAGTGTTTAACATGGGGCCATTGTCCAGAAGGAGCATGCAAGCTACCAGGCTTCTCCAGTGCCCAGTGGCAACGTTGGTTCTGCCACACTACTACTATACTACACTACAGTTATTACTACTACTATACTACATATACTATACTACAGTTACTACTATTATACTGCATATACTATACTTCAGTATAGTAGAACCCCTCTTTCACACTTTAACCACTCTCCATCACCCTGATGCCATTCGTCCTCTACTCACCTTACCACACCTTCTTCTGTTGTATACTCTTGCTAATTTCACTGAAGGTCTCTAATCTGTCTCACAGCCGTACCAACACATACTCCATCCCAACTAAATCCTTTATCCTATGTTCATTCACAGACACTACTCAAGAAGCCATTTCTTCTCTGCTACAGGTCCTTCCACCCCACCATCTGTTTGCTCAATCCTGCTCCCTCTGTCTCCATCTCTTTCTCTACCTCTCACTAAAATATTTAATCTCTCCCTCTCCTCTGGTGTATTTTCTGCAACTTTAGAGCCTGCAATCAGAAACCCAAATCTAAAAAAGCCATCCCCTGACCCAAACTCCCCATCCAACCACCACTCTATCCCCTACTACAGATTGCATCCAAGATCCCTGAGATGGTTTTGTGCATGAGACTAACCGACTTCCTTGATTCTAACTCTTTTCTTGACCCCCTTCGGGCTGGATTTATTAATATTATTATAATTAAAAAAATTGCAATACATACAGAGCCAGAGAGAAATATATACTCCCTATACAGAGAGAATTATAACCATTTATTCACTTTACAGAGTCCGAGTATATACTCACTATAAGCATTGCGCAGGCCACCAATAGTGCTTTGATTTTAACGTCGAGATCACTCGGGAACTGAATAGTGTAGTAGTCTTTGCTGCTGAGCATTTCCTTTCGTACTCCTCGCCATACGTGAGTGATAACGCCCAAAATGACATTATCGTTGTACGCTGTAATCTGAAAAGATTAAAGTGTTTTCACTTAATTCACTGGACTGTTTTTCCAGAAGTAGGTGGAGCAAGTTAAAGAGGGAATGGCTGTGAAGACCTGAGGCTGGGAGATATTATCTATCAGTAATGAGTAAAACACCAATCTTTATTTAAAGGAACACTCGAAGCATAAGGCTTACTGCCATGCATTGTAGTGGTTATGGTGCCATGATTGCCCTAGCGCTCTACCAAAGTAAGTAGCCATTTGGCAATGGTCTGACTGACCACTGAGGGCAAACATCAGCCTCCTCGATAGCCAGAAGATTCTGCTAAGAACTTCTGAAACCTTGCCATGCAGCTGATCATTCTCAGCCAAAAGGGCTGAGCCCTGTACCTCTGGGAAGAGAGCTGTCAGCAGGATAGAAGGCTGAGAATGGCACCGGCAGATCCCTGGTAAGAAGGCAAACCATTAGCTAACCATGCCGGGGGAAGTACCAGGGCACTCCTTGAATCATAATCACTTAAGCATTCCTTTAAGTCTCCAGAGGATATGTATTTTGCCTATTTTTTTGGAATGTAGGTAAGTTCGTATGTATCTATACATAACGTATGGAAGGTGTGGTGGACCGCCAGGCACCCCATCTGGGTGCCTCCGCCAATCGCTGCTTCCTAGCAACACCGAGTACTCCAGACACCATAACCACAGTAAACCTCACAGCCAGCATTACAGCTTGGTTGGGCTGTCCTCCATCCACCCTGGACTCAAGACCAGGATCCAGCTTCCATAGAGTAAAGCAGGTTGCTCTTATAAGCAAGTGTTGAAATCCAAGGGAGTATAGTGATTATAGCAATCCCCAGAGTAAATATAGCTGTCCCCTCCACACATGAGATGAGGGTGAAGAGGAACTGTTTAATGGCAGCCACAACTGGCCTTATATGCAGGTCCCCATGGAAGTGGTTTTCTTTAACATATTCCAGGGGAATTACCCACTGGAACTTCAGGGGCCTATGACAAAGTACACACTGTAATGGCATTGACTCTCAGGTCCAGGACACTCCCACATAAAACAGGGTAATCGCTACCCTGTGCCTCAGAGATAATTGAGTTAGGAACTGTACTAAACTCAATTATCTCCAGGCACAGAAAACATACATTTTACAATATTCCAAAAGTACCCCCAAACCAACATATCCAAAAATAACCTAGATCGGTTCAGGGGTTTGGGATTTCCATGAAAGTCATAGTTTTGACCGACCGTGCACATGGTCCTATGCCCAAAACAGTTCCAGGGAATTAGTGGTAACGGTCGGTTTCTCTTTCTGGAGTACAAAAGTGCATAAATCACATACGTTTTTAAAGGGCTCATAGTCTTTTGGCAAGAGGCTGGCCAGCAGGCCCCTCCAAGAGCCCGTGGCAAGGTTACTTTCACCACAGAAGGTAAGTGGGGTCTCTGGAACCCCTGTATTAGCAGACCGGAATTTGGTCCCTCTTGTAAGGGTAAACAGGCTGCAATCTCGGGACCTGTTAGTACTAGCCTAATGAACTCACCTAACCCAGAAACAAATTAATTTACTGTGCCCACAGAGAAGAGATGTGAAACACTTACCTCGTAGTTTTTGTCAGACATAAAGCTCCATCCACCGCCATGTACTTTGAGAGAAGGTTCTCCAAGAGACGTCAACAGCGTGAAGGATGAGGTTAAACTGCCCCAACTTCTGTCTATGTAGCCCAATGGCATACCCGTAGGGACAGAAACTACCATCTAAAACACAAGGAAATGGAATCACTATGAGGCGCGGCCTCTGATTGCGGTAGATCATTACAGGTAATAATGACGTGGTTGCATGGTGAGGTCAATACTCTCCTTCTTAAATATCTGTGACCTCCTGTTAAATACTATGATTGGAAATCAATGCATGAAATTGAAATTAATTGTATATATCAAGTGTATCGAATTCAACTTTTAAACACATTTTATGCCGTTGATCCAAAAGAAGGCAAAGCGTAATTTGAAGCAATGGCCAATTATTCTGCACAAATAGGAAAAATTCTTCTTTACTCCATAATGGTGATCGAATTTCTTCTTGGATCAACTGTTCAGTATAAGAGTAGAGTACAGAAAGAGGTTTTGGTTCTTTTCGTTATTTGTCTTCTGTTAAAAAATGCTTTCAGTTTTTTAGAACTTCAGAGACATATAGATATTGGGTCCACCACGGCACTCACAGAGCTAATTGATGAGGTTAGGTGTTTTGGATGGCAGCAGCTAGTTAAACGATGGTCGATGTTCACAGCAGTTAATGAACCTCTCTGACTCTGGCATTATTTGCATTATGTACAGGATCATACAATCAATATAAAGAGTCTGTTATATCGCCTTACCCTTGTCTCACAGCTACAGAAGTCTGAGGGGAGAAGAGCATTGAAGACGTCATATCCTTGAATGTCCCGAATCCGAATGTCAAATCTTGGTCCGCAGCAATCTCTTTGTTCCTCTGCCCTGTACACCAGCCTGTCATCAGCAGTTAGCAGGTCGAACGTACTGTAACTCTGGAATAAGCTTTCTCCTGTAGGGTTAGAGTGCTGTGTGAACCCACAAACAATGGGAAAGTAACATGACGAATTTACAGTATGGCCCTTGTGGAGCTCACACAACCAGACTGTATGAAATAAAAACATTCCCATATACTGGACACTATTTATGTAACCAGATGGAGACAAAGCACATAATGAGTGAAGCGCCATCGGAATATTTTATTTATTTATTTGATTTATTACTGATATTTATAAAGCGTCAACAGATTCCGCAGAGCTGTACAGTTAGTGGAGAAGATACAATATACAGAGACAAATACAAAAGGTAGAGAGGGCCCTGCCCGTAAGCTGAAATCTAGCCAATTAAGTTCTTCTATACAAAGTGCATAGGTAGGGACCCCGTGAGCTTACAATCTAAAGGATACCGTGGGAATTCGAGACGTAGGTGGCAGGGGAAATTTGGAAGTGATGGCTAAATAAGTAAACAGAGAGTTGCAGCTATTGGTAGAATATAAAGGAGTGAGAATTTTATACAGCAGGAGGAGCATGCTATAAATTTAGAGGGAACCTGGGTGGGTGGGTGGCTGGGTTGAGCCAAGTAGAATTGAAGAGGCTTGCAGTAGAAATGGCATGGGAAATGGGCCTAGGGAGTAGAGATAAACAGTTATATCAAGGTATTTACAGGTAGGAGTGGGAGGCAGCGGTGTATTTACTGCGAGGCGGACAAGGCATTTGCCTTGGCCAGCACTTTCAGGTGAGGCAGCAAAGGAGCTGGCTGGGTGGCCACCTCTGGGCTGGCATGGGCTGACGTGGGAGGCGGGCAGCGAGGGAGCACTCTGATCTCTTCCCTGCTCGCGTGAGCCGGAATATGACGTCACTCCAGCTCCGGCATCACTAAGAGGCACGTGAGGGAGATGAACAGGAGGATCACTGCTCCCTCGCCACCTCCACTATGAGCCTGCCTGCCCACCCGACCACCTGCCCGTGTGCCTGCCTGCCAGCAGCAGCCCCACTTGACCGCCACCAAAATGTAAGCAGATAATAATAATAAAAAAATTGTGCGTTTGTTAGTGTGTCTGATAATGAGAGTGTGTGTGTGTCTGTTAGTGAGTGTATCAGTGAGACTGTGTGTTAGTGTGTCTGTTGGTTAGTGTGTGAGTGTGTGTGTGTGTGTGTGTGTGTGTGTGTCTGCTGGTGAGTGTTAGTATGTCTGTTAGCGAGTGTGTTAGTGTGTGTGTCTGTTGGTGAGTGTGTTAGTATGTGTGTGTGTCTGTTAGTTGGTGTGTGTGTCTGTTAGTGAGATTGTGTCTGTCTGTTAGTGAGAGTATTAGTATGTGTGTGTGTGTGTGTGTCTGTTAGTGAGAGTGTTAGTGTGTGCCCTCAATTCCACCTCTCTCCTTGACCCTCTTCAATCTGGCTTCCACCCTCTCCACTCTACCGAGACTACTCTTATCAAAGTTACTAACGACCTAATCGCAGCTAAATCCAAAAGCCACTACGTCATGCTAATTCTTCTTCCTATGCTGCTTTTGACACCGTTGATCATGCTCTCTGTGGCGGAACCAACCTCGCCACTGGAGGAGCCTGGTTGCCCACCTCTTGCCGCTGGACTGTGGCCCTGCATTAAAAACCTTTCATTTTCCCTATGTGAGCAGTGTTATCCCAGATAGCTAAGCCGTGGAGCCCATTCGTATACTGAAAGACTATGGGAAAGACTTTGGCTCCATGGCGATTGAACTGTATGTATGTGATCTGAGCGCCATTCAGTAATAATGTGCGCTCAGATCTAAGCTATCTGGGGATAGGTAGAATGTGTATGTTCTATGTGATAGTATGTATTTTTATGTCTTTTATTGTCCTTTGTCTGCCATGTGGTTAATGGAGTTTTGCCTCTGTCCTTGGAGATAATTGGATTACTTCCCAATTATCTCCAGGACAGAGAGGAGGGATTGTGATGCATTGTAGGATTGTAAGCTTGTGATTGGTCAATGTCCAATATGTTTCCTAGTCTTCCATCTGGTCCCCTAGGGGTGTGTCCACCAGGTGGGAGACCTGCATAAAAGCCGGGCAGGTAGCCCCAGTAAATCAGTTCTGCTTGACCCTCAAACGAAGTGTCGTCTCATTCTTGGGGGGAATTGGATTGAATGCTGTTACAGTGCGACTGCCAGGAGTGTAAGCTGTTCGTATGGTTTTTCCTGTTTGGCTGTTTAACAGCATTCGTGTGTTTCCTGTTCAGGAGTTGGAGGATTCGTATGGTTCCAGTTCGGGAGTTGAAGAATTTGTGTGTTTGCAGTTCGGGAGATTGGTGATTGCAGTAGCTGCTCGTCTATCTGAAAGGGGAATATCGCCTAAACGGTTTTAACTTCTTTTGTGCAAAACGGTCCGTTACAATTGGTGGCAAGCGGCGAAATCATTCCCACAGCCCAGAAGGACAGCTACAAGGTAAGACCAGTCCCTGGATTTACAAATTGAGGGTAACCCTAGAATCCGTACAGCGCCCCTATCTACAAAGGAATTCGGAAAATGGAGGAGAAGTTTCAAGATAGACTGTACTGTTACGTATACCTGGGGTCGGGAGCAGTATCAGAGGAGGACGTGTTGAGGTACAGAGAGATTGCCAGAGCCGGGCTGTCGGACGAAGCCCTAGAGAAAGTAGAGTATTGGCGAGGGGATCTGTGCCGCAGCTGAAGGCAGAGAATCCTGGCTCAAATGGCAGAGCGGATGCCCCTCCTGTGAAAACAGACCGAAGAAGCGTGGGTGACTAGACTCGAGATTCTAGTATATGCAGAACTGGCGCTCGACGATGCATACCAGGCGATACAGTGGTACGCAGCTCAGTGTGTGTCCGAGATGGCAGAGTATGAGTTCCCAGAGGGCGGAGATTACGCTGGCCCTGGCCTATTTTGGGATAATATTAACAATGAGGACTTTGGAAAAGCTACCGACTCTCGTTTTTGGAACCTGTTTTACGACCGAGAAGACATGCTGGGTCTCCCTAGTGCTGTTGATCTCGAGGCAGACCTACAGTATCTGGTCGCCAAGGAATGTGACCTGGAGTAGGATTACCTGCGAGTCATCAATGAGGCCTTCGAAGAGACAACCGGTCCTATTCCCCAACAGCAACACGAGGTAGTGGACCTCCGAGACTCGTCCTGCGAGGATCCCCAGCGGCAGTATGTATCCCAGGGAGCTGAAGGTGCGGCAGTGTGTGTCCTTAGGAGAGGAGACAGTTGGTCCCTCTCCCCAGCGGTCAAGTGAGTCCCAGGGAGCCGAAGGTGCCGTCCTTCCTCCCCAGCGGCAGTATGTATCCCAGGGAGCTGAATGTGTCGTCCTTCCTCCCCAGCGGCAGTGTGTGTTCTTAGGAGAGGAGACAGGTAGTCCCTCTCCCCAGCAGTCAAGTGAGTCCCAGGGAGCTGAAGGTGCCGTCCTTCCTGCCCAGCGGCAGTGTATGTTACAGGGAGCTGAAGGTGTCATCCTTCCTCCCCAGCAGTCAAGGGAATTACAGGGAGACAAAGGTGCCGTCCTTCCTCCCCAGCGGCAGTGTGTGTTTGTCAGGGTCTTACCTGAGTTGGGAGTCTGTAGCGCAGATATGATGCTCACCCTTGCAGATAGCCACAGGCCGAGGTGGTCAGGTAAGAATTCACCTGGCCTGTGGGTCTGTGCACGGGGGCTGTGCAGGATGCAGTACCAATACGCAGGACAGGCAAGGACTGAACCAGCAGGATGGTCGAGGGATAGCCGAGGTCAAAGGATGCCAGAGGACAGGAACAACGAGGAGTAGCCGAAGTCAAGGGATGCCAGAAGTCAGAATAAACGAGTCAGGAAGCCGGGGTCAATAATGCGAAGCGATGAAACAGGAACACTGGAACAAACAGGATCAAAGACTTGACCCTGAGCACAGGGCGAGGCTGGGTTTATATACCCTGCTGATGACTGATCAGAGTCAGGTGAAACACAGCCAAGTCAAGGTGCAGCCCCCAGAGTAGTAGCCATGTCAGGATGAACAGGACTGGAATCAGTCTTCACTGTAAATAGCTGCTGTGGCTCAGAGGTAGAAAGCAGGACCAGGACTGAGAAGATCCCCGGTTCAAGTCCCCTGTTGGGAACTCCAAGAGCGACCACGTCTTGCCGTCTGTCTATCAGGTGAGAACCGTGACAGTACCCCCCCCTTTAAAAACGACCTCCGGGCGTAAATAGGTTCACTGTCAGCATAGTACACCTCTCCAGGGTCACTATCTGAATCCAGTGAGTCCCCATAGTCAAACTCCCCAGCAAGGATTCCCTTTACAGCTTGGGA
Source organism: Pelobates cultripes (assembly GCA_933207985.1). Lineage (NCBI taxonomy): Eukaryota > Metazoa > Chordata > Amphibia > Anura > Pelobatidae > Pelobates > Pelobates cultripes. The sequence goes on along the minus strand of OW240914.1, from coordinate 2,512,214 downwards.
GTCCGCAGTACCAGCTTCTGGTACGGCTGGAGAATTGTCCAGGTCTTTTAGGTTCCGGGTACAGGTGGCAAGCACTTCCAAAACTTTGGCAGGAGCAGTGTTCGCAGCTAACAATGCTTTTTCGAACATTTCAAGGTTTTCTTTACGGACTATAGTGCCATTAGAAGCAACGGCACAATCCACAGGTAAAACCTCTTCGGACGGGCAGGAAGTAGTGGTGGTATCACAGGAAGCAACTTCGGGAGTAAATGCAGGAGGCTCTGGAGCAGGGGATGGAGGTTTTCTCGCGGAAGCCAAGCATGTGCAAGCACAACGGCTTCTATTTGGCTTTTTAGGCTGGTATGCGGTGTACACAGGGCGAAGGAAACTAGTACCAAGTCGGAGAGCTGGAGGTCTAGGAGGGCGAACAGGACAAAGCGTGATGAAATGCCCTTTTTCTCCACAGTAATAACATAGGCCATAGCTTCTCCTTCGGTCTTTTTCCTTAGGTGTCACTTTGCAGTGGACGAGTCCTAATTGCATAGGTTCCACAGGGTCAAGTGGAACACCGGATACCTCTGGAGTTTTCCTGGGAGCTGGAACATAAGGAGGCATTTCTGGGGCGTAGTGGTGGTACTCGGTTTCTTGGTTAGGAAGAGTCTGAGATTTTTTAGTACGTGGAGCTGACTTGGCCACAGTGGTCTTACATTGTGAGTCCATAGCAGTACTAAAGGATTCCCAGCTGACCAGGACAGGACTCTTCGTCTGCAACATTTGGTGAGCCCAAACTTTGATGCGTCCAGACAACAGGTTGATAGCCGCTCTGACCCTGATGAATTCTGTGGCATATGTTCGAGGCTTTAAAGAAAACAACACCTCACAATCCATCTTGAAAGACTGAAAGGATGTGCGGCTACCATCAAATCGGTCGGGCATGATGACAAACGGTTCAGGAAAAGCTGGTTCCGGGGCTGGATGTACTGCGCCTTTAAGGAATAAAATTTCTTGCTGCAGCTCCGAAACAGTCTGGGCCAGGCTGGACACATGCTGGGTCGAGGGTGAGCACATCTCTGCGGACTCCATAATGGTCAAGTCTTATGTCAGGGTCTTACCTGAGTTGGGAGTCTGTAGCGCAGATATGATGCTCACCCTTGCAGATAGCCACAGGCCGAGGTGGTCAGGTAAGAATTCACCTGGCCTGTGGGTCTGTGCACGGGGGCTGTGCAGGATGCAGTACCAATACGCAGGACAGGCAAGGACTGAACCAGCAGGATGGTCGAGGGATAGCCGAGGTCAAAGGATGCCAGAGGACAGGAACAACGAGGAGTAGCCGAAGTCAAGGGATGCCAGAAGTCAGAATAAACGAGTCAGGAAGCCGGGGTCAATAATGCGAAGCGATGAAACAGGAACACTGGAACAAACAGGATCAAAGACTTGACCCTGAGCACAGGGCGAGGCTGGGTTTATATACCCTGCTGTCAGAGTATTTATATCGGCAGACATTTTGTGCTATGATAGAAACTAAAAGTGTATATTCTGAGTCACTCTGAACAGACCAGACTCCATTTTGTTATTTCAAGTTAACAAAAAGACACTATATTTCTATCTGCAAGCTAACCACTTTCCCAGAGCTGAGGAATGCATAGTATATACAAGCCAAGTGATAAGGAAGGGGGTTGGACAGACTGTCTAATGCTAATGGAATATAATCAAATTTAAACCCAGACAATTGTGACAGAGAAGATTAAATTTAATATTTAACTGTCTATATATATATAAGGTACCATTGTATGGAAAAGGGTAAACTTAGTTCATGATCTGTCATATCAGAAATTATAGCAGATTTGCAGACACATAGTCTGGACAAAATTTAAGAACCCCTTTGATCTTTGAAGGATACGTAAGTTATAGCCACTATCTAGATAGGCCAAAATGACGTCAAAATAGCCACCAGGAAAAGTTAACTCTTTCCTGGATAGGTATGTTTAGTGGGACAAGACTGCCCTCTATAGACCAAATAACTAATTTGCGATCTGGAAGATAACCACACCTCTAGTGCTTCTATTGGGTTATCAACTGATGACGTACAGAGAGTCTGGCCCTTTAAAAGTTAAGACAAAGGGAAGATAGAGATATACGAAGGAGGCAGATGCAAGATATGCAAAGGAGAGGAGAGAGGAATTGGAAGTTTGGGGATTCCAACTCGGACAACATCTGAGACTAACATTCTACTCCTAAAACTCTAACACTTAGAATTTACTGACTTTCTAACCAACACCTCCATGCAGAGAGACTACCAATCGGATGAAATATCTACTCAACTGGTAATTATACTGGTTTCATTTAATTAAATTAAATTAATTAAAATGTATTAATAGCATTATATATGACTGGATAAAGCACGGTCAGATTTCCATATTAAGAAATCTTAGTTAACTAAAGAATATATAGTTATAAACATTCCATTCTGCAGGTGGAATTAAGAATAATTATATATTGATGTGATATTATCACGTGTTAGCATACCGCTGTTTTTATCCAGGTGTATTGATTTGCTCTAAATTAAGATAGATATCTTTTAGACAAATTAAAAATCTGCTTATATAATATGTAGATTCTCTTATTGGATTGTTTTCAGGAAATGACTAATGAACTGGTTTAAATGTTATTTTATTTAAAAATTACATAAGAATAGATCTTAACTACCTAGGAGATCTAGCCAGCATTGAAAGGGTTACTCTAACTGTCTGCTAAACTTTACGACCTTACGCTGCACTCTGAGGAATTCTGTTCTTCGCTGTGAAAAGTTTCACTTTCAGCCTGTGTTAAAGATAGTCATAAATCGTAGAATTCTTGACAGGAAATGCTATTTAGCCATTGTAACGTAATACCCATTCCTTTGTATTGCATATAATTATGTACTGGATATTCATTGATTATTGTTATGCATGTTACATATAATATTATTATTATTAATTTGTCATATAAATAAAAATCTATTTTTATACATTGTGATATCAATTATATGAAATACATTCCACTTAACACGATAAACGTTCTTTGGGATCTGAGAATTGAAATAGTGGGCAATTCTCAACTGTTTACTATTATTATCCCATAAATATCCCCACACTGCTGATGACTGATCAGAGTCAGGTGAAACACAGCCAAGTCAAGGTGCAGCCCCCAGAGTAGTAGCCATGTCAGGATGAACAGGACTGGAATCAGTCTTCACTGTAAATAGCTGCTGTGGCTCAGAGGTAGAAAGCAGGACCAGGACTGAGAAGATCCCCGGTTCAAGTCCCCTGTTGGGAACTCCAAGAGCGACCACGTCTTGCCGTCTGTCTATCAGGTGAGAACCGTGACAGTGTTACAGGGAGCCGAAGGTGCCATCCGTCCTCCCCAACGGCAGTGGGGAGGAAGGATCTCTCAAACTCAATCTCTCTAAAACTGAACTCCTTGTCTTTCCTCATCCTAACACTGATCCTCCTCTTTCGCTCTCCCTTTAAGTTATTGGTATTCACATCATTCCATCCCTGCAAGCGCACTGTCTTGGCATCATACTTGACTCTGGTCTCACTTTTGAGACTCACATCCAGTATGTTATCAATTCCTGTAGATTCCATCTTAAAAACATAGCCCGCATCCGCCCCTTTCTTACGCAAAATGCTACCAAGGAGCTTGTCCATGCTCTAGTAATTTCCTGCATGGATTATTGTAATCCTCTCCTAATTGGTCTTTCCAAAAGCCATATTGCCCCACTAAAGTCTGTAATGAACGCTGCCGCCAGACTGATTTTCCTCTCTAGTCGGTCCTCTCACACCTCACCCCTCTGGCAGTCCTTACATTGGCTTCCTGTATCCTATAGGAGTCAATTCAAAGTGCTAACCCATACCTATAAAGCACTGAATAATTCTAGCCCCACTTATATCTCTTCACAGATCCATAGGTATGTCCCTTCTCGGTCCCTCCGCTCTGACCACCTCCTGTCCTCTGCTCGCACTCGTATGGCCAACTCGCGCTTGCAGGACTTCTCGCGGGTGGCTCCTCTCCTATGGAATAGCCTGCCTACTGCCATCAGACTCTCCCCTAGTCTGCAATCCTTTAAGAAGGGCCTTAAAGCCCATCTCTTTAGGAAAGCTTATGGCCTCCCAGAGTAACCTCTACCTCACATACCTGTCTCTTGCTCTCTCCTAAAAGGCAGCACTTTACTCTCTCCTCCAGCTCTGCCTCACTCCACCTTGTTTGACTGCTATTTTCTGTCCTAACGTGTCTTATACCCCACCTCCTATAGACTGTAAGCTCGTTTGAGCAGGGCCCTCTTCAACCTATCGTTCCTGTAAGTTTTCTTGTAATTGTTAATCCGCCCTCTCATAATATTGTAAAGCGCTACGGAATCTGTTGGCGCTATATAAATGGTAATAATAATAATAATATCATATGATTATTTAGTAAAATAGAAAAATGTAGTAAATATATATCACACGATTATACAGTAAAATATAGTACATATATATCATATGACTATAACCCACGCTCACACTTAACCGCTAAAATCACTAAATCATTATATCTGAATAAAGATTCCACATCATGGTGTCCACGTATTGAATGTTGAATGAGACAGATAAGTGTAAGGAAGAACAATAAGGAGTAAGTAAGACTAATGAATAGTTGTAAGGAGTAAGAGTAATGAAGAGTAATGCGGAGAAAGGAAGAGTAAGGAAGAGTAATAAAGAGTAAATAAGAGTATCAAAGAGTAATAAGGAGGAAGTAAGAGTAACAGGAGTAAGGAAGAGTAACAAATAGTAATAACGAGTAACAGTAATGAAGAGTAATAATGAATAAAAGTAACAGAGAGTAATAAGAAGTAAGTAAGATTAAGTAAGAGTAATAAGGAGCAAGTAAGAGTAACACAGAGTAATAAGGAGTAAGTAAGAGTAACAGAGAGTGATAACGAGTATGTAAAAGTAAGAGTTGTAAGGAATAAGTCAGAGTAATAAGGAGTATGTGAGAGTAATAAGGAGCAAGTAAGAGTAACAAAGAGTAATAAGGAGTAAGTAAGAGTAACAGAGAGTAATAAGGAGTAAGTAAGAGTAATAAGAAGTAAGTAAGAGTAACGGAGAGTAATAAGGAGTAAGTAAGAGTAATAAGAAGTAAGTAAGAGTAACGGAGAGTAATAAGGAGTATGTAAGAATAAGTAAGAGTTGTAAGGAATAAGTAAGAGTAATAAGGAGCAAGTAAGAGTAACGAAGAGTAATAAGGAGTTTGTAAGAATAATAAGGAGTGAGTAAGAGTAATGGAGAGTAATAAGGAGTAAGTAAGAGTAACAAAGAGTAATAAGGAGTTTGTAAGAATAATAAGGAGTGAGTAAGAGTAACGGAGAGTAATAAGGAGTAAGTAAGAGTAACGAAGAGTAATATGAGTATGTAAGAGTAAGGAGGAGTAAGTAATGAAGTAATGTAACAAGTGTCAGAACAAATTTTTTTCTAATATTATTATATAAGTGATGAGTAGGGAAAACACCGTGACCTGGGCTGGGGAGAACAGGAGAGACATGTATTACTTACGTGTTTCTTTAACATGGACCTTATCAACCTGAAAAGAGAGAGACTAGTTAGAATAATCTACCCCCTGTCAGAGCAAACCTACCCCCAGCACCCAGACATGACACACCTACCCCATTACCCAGACATGACACACCTACCCCATTACCCAGACATGACACACCTACCATCAGCACCCAGACATGACACACCTACCACCAGCACCCAGACATGACACACCTACCCCCAGCACCCAGACATGACACACCTACCCCAGCACCCAACCATGACACACCTACCCCCAGCACCCAGACATGACACACCTACCACCAGCACCCAGACATAACACACCTACCCCAGCACCCAGCCACGACACACCTACCCCAGCACCCAGCCACGACACACCTACCCCCACCACCCAGCCATGACACACCTACCCCA
>OW240914.1:2493362-2506148 GCA_933207985.1 Pelobates cultripes | reverse complement strand
CAGCCATGACACACCTACCCCCAGCACCCAGCCATGACAGACCTACCCCCAGCACTCAGACATGGCGCATCTACCTACCCCCAGCACTCAGCCATGACAGACCTACCCCAGCACCCAGCCATGGCACACCTACCCCAGCACCCAGCCATGGCACACCTACCCCCAGCACCCAGACATGGCACACCTATAGTGATTGGGATTTTATCATGTCTTCCAGTAGCCTACAATGTATTAATTCACGTTACAGCACGTCTTCAAGGAGAGTACGTAGGGAAAAATGAACGTGCAGGAAGTGACAAAATACAAGCATTTGCAATAAAATAAAATAAAAAAGTGAGAAACATATGATAGGAAACAAGTCAGCTTATCAAGGCAGCCGATGAAGTACTGTTGCACAAAATAAATCCCAAGGCTGCAATAGACAAAAAGACCTCTAGATGGCAGAAAAGACTTAAGGCCAATGTCTGATCTACAGAGTAAATGTTGGTCAAGAAGAACAAAGAGCAATGTGAATGTTGTGTAATAGGGAAAGGGACACCCTCCCCTCCGATCCCAAACAGAGTCAACTCTTAAACCCTCCGATAGATGGGGCCTAATACTGTCAATGTCTGGTGACAGGAGAAGTAAAAGTGAAACGTTTATTTTAAAGAATGGAGGCAAGCAAGAAGTGATTTGGTTTTAAACAACGAGGATGAGGACAAACTGATTTACAGGAACTGCTTGTGCATTGACCGGATTAGATTCCGTTTGCTTTCAGGGTCCACAGACCAAGGCTTTAACAACAGATGTCTTCAGTCAGGAAAGTACGCTAGAAGGGGAACAGAGAACCACATACTGCTGGTCAGGCTGATCATAAGTGCAGCTCCTAGACGCTCACCCAAAAAGAACAAGAGAATGCAGGCTACTCGCCTGTCACACCTTGCAACATCGACCTATGACTGCTCATCTTGAGTAATATTGACAAACTTCCTGCTAAAGGGAGACTCAAAAGAAGAAACTGAACCCTCAAACAAAAACAAAACATGGATTCTCATCAACTTACCTCAAGGTAAAGAGGCCATAGGTAAAAACTGGAAGAAGATGTAAATGTAATCCGTTACAAAGCAAGACTTCAAGAGAAAGGATTTACTCAGAAACCTTTACCCGTCAAGTTCAGCACAATCTGAACATTATTTTATAATAAATAGTTAAATAAATAAATAAATATTAACTATTGCAGCATCTAATCTGTTGTGAGACTTTACCCAACAATACTTGTAGAATAGTAGAAGGAAAGCTGTTGCACCTCTCTACTGTATGTTGCATCTGCGGTGGGAATATTGTGCGGAAAAGTGAGTTCTACCAGTCAAAGAGACTGGATTGCACTCACAAGTGTAGTGACATAGCTTGAATGGACTGCTCATCTTAAACAAACATTATAAGCTGTCAGAGGTCCCCGACTGGTGGGATATAGAGATGGAGATTGGGCTGGAGATAAATCAGATTGTAAATCTGTAAATGGCCATATGTCCTTACATGGGAATGGTCCTTTCAGCTGGACTAGTCGTAAGAAAAAAATCAGTGGCCCATCTTCTACAGACGCAGAGTATATCTGCAAGAACGCACAATGGCTTGATCAATTTCTGGGGATTTGGGAATGCCAGTTCCAAAGTCCATTCAACCAATGGAAGAAAACAGAGCTGTATATCATGCAAACAATGAAAGAAACCGCGCACTAATCGCTCGGACATTACATGTCATGCAACAAGAGACTTGTGCGATTTATTGAGACGCACTGCTGCCCTAGAGCAGAGTTGGTAGCTGACATTTTAACAAAACCCATGCCAAGAGACATTTTTCAGAAACTATGCTTAAGATAAATGTAGTATTCTTATTATTATCATTATTATCACCATTTATATAGAGATTCCATAGGGCTTTACAATATTATGAGAGGGGGGATGTAACTATAAATAGGACAATTACAAGAAAACGTACAGGAACGATAGGTTGAAGAGAACCCTGCTCAAACGAGCTTACAGTCTTTGGAGGTGGGGTATAAAACACAATAGGACCGGGAATATCAATCAAATAAGGTGGGAGTTAAGCAGAGCTGGAGTAGAGAGTAGAGTTCTGCCCTTTAGGAGAGAGCAAGAGACAGGTATGTGAGGTAGAGGTTACTCTGGGAGGCCATAAGCCTTTCTAAAGAGATGGGTTTTAAGGCACTTCTTAAATGATTGCAGACTAGAGGAGAGTCTGATGGCGGTAGGCAGACTATTCCATAGGAAGGGAGCGGCCCGCGAGATGTCCTGCAAGCATGAGTTGGCCATACACGTGCGAGCAGAGGACAAGAGAAGGTCATGGGCAGAGCGGAGAGACCGAGAAGGGACATACCTATGGATCTGTGAAGAGATATAAGAGGGGCTAGAATTGTTAGTAGGTTAGTAGGTTCAAGTAAGGTGCCACCGAGAAGGAGATTGTTAGTAATAATTGCTGGTGCCTGGTCTGTAAATGTTGGAGGACTTACTCTGGTCTCTCTGGTCTCTACGGTGCTAGAGGGGAGGTGGTTCGGCAGCCATCTTGTCCTCAGATCTTTATACGTGTGTCCAGCTTTGACTGCTACCTACCTGCTTTCTTGCAAACCATCCTCTGCTAAACATCAATCACCTACCCCAAGTACCCAGCCATGACAACCTACCCCCAGCACCCAGACACAACAAACCTACTTACTCCCATGCACCCAGAGCTTACACAGACCCCCCCCCACTCCACCACCATCATCCGGAGTTCCTTTAAATTATAATCTTATTCATTCTCACCCCAAGGAAATGTTCTAGACCTGGAGGTATCAGTGGGATCCCTGCCATAGCAAACTGCAAAACATCAAGGATAAATTAATGTCACCGAGTTCATAATGAAATTGTATTACACACTGTACATAATGTGACACAATACATATAATATTGTATGCTGGATTACACACAAAATATTACACTCTATATATATATATATTTTTTTTTATAATATTCACTATATACATTATACACACACACTACTACACCATGCCATGTATACATAGCACAGATACAGCACAGACAGTGGCAATGCCAGCCTCCCCTCACACACTACTACACCATGCCATGTATACACAGCACAGGTACAGCGCAGACATCGCAGTGCCAAACTCCCCTCACACACTACTACACCATGCCATGTATACACAGCACAGGTACAGGGCAGCCAGTGGCAGTGCCAGCCTCACCTCACACACTACTACACCATGCCATGTCTACACAGCACAGGTACAGCACAGACAGCGGCAGTGCCAGCCTCCCCTCACACACACTACTACACCATGCCATGTATACATAGCACAGATACAGCACAGACAGCGGCAGTGCCAGCCTCCCCTCACACACTACTACACCATGCCACGTATACATAGCACAGGTACAGCACAGACATCGGCAGTGCCAAACTCCCCTCACACACTACTACACCATGCCATGTATACACAGCACAGGTACAGGGCAGCCAGTGGCAGTGCCAGCCTCACCTCACACACTACTACACCATGCTATGTATACACAGCACAGGTACAGCACAGACAGTGGCAGTGCCAGCCTCCCCTCACACACACTACTACACCATGCCATGTATACATAGCACAGATACAGCACAGACAGCGGCAGTGCCAGCCTCCCCTCACACACTACTACACCATGCCATGTATACACAGCACTGGTACAGGGCAGCCAGTGGCAGTGCCAGCCTCACCTCACACACTACTACACCATGCCATGTATAAACAGCACAGGTACAGCACAGACAGCGACAGTGCCAGCCTCCCCTCACACACTACTACACCATGCCATGTATACACAGCACAGGTACAGCACAGACAGTGGCAGTGCCAGCCTCCCCTACACACACTACTACACCATGCCATGTATACATAGCACAGGTACAGCACAGACAGCAACAGTGCCAGCCTCCCTTCACACACTACTACACCATGCCATGTATACATAGCACAGATACAGCACAGACAGCGGCAGTGCCAGCCTCCCCTCACACACTACTACACCATGCCATGTATACACAGCACAGGTACAGCGCAGACAGCGGCAGTGCCAGCCTCCCCTCACACACTACTACACCATGACACTGTGTCTGAATCCTAGTTTGTCCTAACCTTCTTATGTTTAGTGTCTCTCTCAGTCACTGGGTGTCTCTATTGGATGCTGGCTGTCTCTCTCAGACACTGGCTGTCTCTCCCGGAAGCTGGCTGTCTCTCTCAGATACTGTCTCTCTCGGATGCTGGCTGTCTCTGTTTTTATATTCCCTTGGAAGGAAATAGTAGGAGGGTGTGTGGTATGTCACAATCACTGGCTCAGATCCCAACACAAGCTCCCTTTATTAACATGTCCCATTGTTCAGCCAGTGTGCTCCAACCAGGACAGTGAGGATCTTGCGATGGCTGAAATTGATAGAAGTTGGAGGGTTTCCAAGCTAATTTGCAATAAATTATGTGTGTGACTACACAGGACATGATGTCCCGATGTGACGTAATCTATATAAGATGCAGAATATAAATATTGTCAGGTGTGAGTCTGTTACAGTGTGCATTCTGTATAGATATAGGTATAGGGAGTGATATAGGGATACAGGGACTGCTTATATAGTTTGCACCTAGCTATTGGGATTATTGAATGTTGTCTCTCCGTGTTTTGGTGTGGTTTTGGTTTATATACGGATGTTACGAAATTTATATACGGATGTTACGAAATTTCACAGTGAGTGAGATAAGGAAGAAAAACAATGGAGGGAATTACCTCAATTTCTCAAACAACCTTCTTTGCAGTCAGATAACCTTAGACACTACTGAAGCAAAGATTAAAACAGATTACAGGTTTTAATTGCTTCAATAAAGAAATGTATTTGGAAAATTCCTTGACAATAGAAACATAGAAACATAGAAACATAGAATGTGACGGCAGATAAGAACCATTCGGCCCATCTAGTCTGCCCAATTTTCTAAATACTTTCATTAGTCCCTAGTCTTATCTTATAGTTAGGATAGCCTCAGTGGCGTACACATGACCCATGGGGCCCCAGTGCGAAAATTGATCCGTGGGCCACCCCTCGCTTACTCGGCGCGGGTCGGGGCCGCAACACATGGCGGCGGGCACCTGGTCGCAGGGGTTGCAGGGCTGCGACCCCGCGTCCACGGTATGCACACACACTTAAAGGACCACTACAGACACCCAGATCACATCAGCTCAATGAAGTGGTCTGGGTGCCAGGTCCCTCTAGTTTTAACCCTGCAGCTGAAAACATAGCCGTTTCAGAGAAACGGCTATGTTTCACTGAGGTTAATCCAGCCTCTGGTGGCTGTCTCATTGACAGCTGCTAGAGGAGCTTCCGCGATTCTCACTGTGAAAATCACAGTGAGAAGACACTGAACGTCCATAGGAAAGCATTGAGTAATGCTTTCCTATGGGCGGTTTAAATGCGCGCGCGCGCCTCTTGCCACGCATTTGCATTCGGAGCTGAGAGGCGGACACTGGGGAGTCCGACGCTGGAGAAAGGTAGATGCTGAAGAGACACACACACTCACTAACAGACAAACACACTCAGTAACAGACACACACAGTAACACACTCACTATCAGACACACACCCAATAACAGACACACTCACTGACACACACACTAACACAAACACTAATACACACACTAACACACACATACACTAATACACTAACACACACATACACTAACACACATACACACACTAACACACACATACTCTAACACACACATACACTAAGACACACATACACTAAGACACACACACACACTAACACACACATACTAAGACACACATACACTAACACACACACACACTAACACACACATACTAACACACACACACTAACACACATACATACTAACACACACACTAACACACACATACTAAGACACACATACACTAACACACACATACTAACACACACATACTAACACATACACACACTAAGACACACATACTAAGACACACATACACTAACACACACATACTAACACACACATACACACATACTAAGACACACATACACTAACACACACACACTGACACACACTAACATATTTTTATTTTTTAAATTTAATCCCCCCAGCCTCCTTACCTATTGGAGTGCTGGGGGGATTCCCTGGGGTCCAGTGGTGCTGCTGCTGGGCTCCTGGGTGGCAGGTCACTGGGTGGGCGGGCTGTCTGGGCAGGCGGGCGCGCGAGGGAGCACTCAGTGCTTCCTCTTCAGCTCCCTCGCGCGCCGCTTAGGGATGCCGGCGCCGGAAGATGATGTCATCTCCCGGCTCCGGTATCAGTGCGGTGCGCGAGGGAGCTGAAGAGGAAGCACTGAGTGCTCCCTCGCGCGCCCGCCTGCCCGGTGACAGCAGGGCCAGCCTCTGGGGGCCCTGGGGTGGTCGGCTCCTGGGCCCCCCAGGGGAAGAGGCTGGCCCTGAGGGTACATACCGGGTCGCAGGGGCGGCCGGGCCCCCAGGTGGGCCGGGCCCGGTCGCAGCCGCGACCCCTGCGACCCTGGTATGTACCCTCAGGTATCCTATAAGGATAGGCCTTATGCCTATCCCACGCATGCTTAAACTCCTTTACTGTGTTAACCTCTACTGGAAGGCTATTCCATGCATCCACTACCCTCTCAGTAAAGTAATACTTCCTGATATTTTTAAACCTTTGTCCCTCTAATTTAAGACTATGTCCTCTTGTTGTGGTAGTTTTTCTTCTTTTAAATATAGTCTCCCCTTTACTGTGTTGATTCCCTTTATATATTTAAATGTTTCTATCATATCCCCCCTGTCTCGTCTTTCCTCCAAGCTATACATGTTAAGATCCTTTAACCTTTCCTGGTAAGTTTTATCCCGCAATCCATGAACCAGTTTAGTAGCCCTTCTCTGAACCCTCTCTAAGGTATCAATATCCTTCTGAAGATACGGTCTCCAGTACTGTGTACAATACTCCAAGTGAGGTCTCACCAGTGTTCTGTACAATGGCATGAGCACTTCCCTCTTTCTACTGCTAATACCTCTCCCTATACAACCAAGCATTCTGCTAGCATTTCCTGCTGCTCTATTACATTGTCTGCCTACCTTTAAGTCATCAAAATAATCACCCCTAAATCCCTTTTTCTCAGATGTTGAGGTTAGGACTCTATCAAATTCTGTACTCTGCCCTTGGGTTTTACGTCCAAGATGTATTATCTTGCACTTATCAACATTAAATGTCAGTTGCCACAACCATTTTTCTAGTTTACCTAAATCATTTGCCATTTGGCTTATCCCTCCTGGAACATCAACCGTGTTACATATCTTAGTATCATCAGCAAAAAGACATACCTTACCATCAAGACCTCTGCAATATCACTAATAAAAATATTAAAGAGAATGGGTCCAAGTACAGATCCTGAGGTACCCACTGGTGACAAGTCCAAGCTTCGAATATATTCCATTAACTACAACCCTCTGTTGCCTGTCACTCAGCCACTGCCTTACCCATTCAACAATATTGGAATCCAAACTTAAAGATTGCAGTTTATTGATAAGCCTTCTATGTGCAACAGTGTCAAAAGCCTTACTGAAATCTAGGTAAGCAATGTCTACTGCACCACCCTGATCTATAATTTTAGTTACCCAATCAAAAAAATCAATAAGATTAGTTTGGCATGATCTCCCTGAAGTAAACCCATGTTGTCTCTGATCTTGAAATCCATGTGTTTTTAGATGTTCATCAATCCTATCCTTTAACATGGTTTCCATCACTTTCCCCACTACTGAAGTAAGGACAGGATAGACAGAGAGATGATAGATAGACAGACAAAAGACAGACAGATAGAAAAACAGACCAATAGATAGATATATAGCTAGATAGATAGATAGATAGACAGACAGATAGACACACAGATAGATTGATAGACAGACAGACAGACAGACAGATAGATAGATAGATAGATAGATAGATAGACAGACAAAAGACAGATATAAAAACAGACAGATAGATAGATAGACACACAGACAGACACACAGATAGATTGATAGGTAAATAGACAGAGAGATGATAGATGGATAGATAGACAGAGAGATGATAGATAGATAGATAGATAGATAGATGTTTGCTTGCACAGACTTAACAGATGCACAAAAACAAGGACACAGAAGTCATGTGATTTTTTGACATATGATTTAATTATACATCAGTTTCCTTCTGCACACGCTATGCTTTAAACATATCTTTTGACCGAGTGTGGCATAGGGTGGAAATACAGAAACCAGAAAATGCCACATGCTGACAGCCTATTTTAATCTTTCAATCTCATCAGTGAAAAATAGCAAATTTCACTGGTTCATGCTAGTGGACTTATTCCATGGCTGCTTGACATAAATTTATTAAAGTATACCTGTCATGCAAAAATGACATTTATAGAGGATAACATTTCTTCTATAGAATGTGCTAGCCAAATTACTCAGCTGAGAAGGAGATGTCATACAACATGGCTGTTTAGACTAAATTTTATTTTATTTGTCTTTGTTTATTTTATCCTACAGAGTCCAAGCATATGGGTGCAGGGCTTGACTTATTTATGAATTCTATACGATGGATTATGGACAGACAGACAGACAGATAGACAGACAGACAGACAGACAGATAGATAGATAGATAGATTAACCGTTGTGGGTTAACACCTGCATTTTCACCAGGTCTGATATTTTAAGCCATCACGACTAACTTTATAGATTTGGGTGGAGAGGGATGTGATATGTTTACTAGCTATTGATGGGGGACACTAGGTGATTAAGAAGAAAGACTGGGGACAATAACTTTGTGGATGACTAATAGGAAACATCTAACTGGCAGGGAGGACAGTGTATGGCACCTGTTAAAGAAAATTGTAAAGAAAAAAGGTTCGTAACATTTAATACTATCTGTGGTGGATTTAAAATGTTATCTAATTGGTTGGGTACATTGGGATGTTTGTTGACTGAGGAAGAGGCAGAAGATTATTAGCCAAAGAGTGTATATTTTAGAAGCATATATATTAAGGTGGATGGCCAAATTTGGAAAATGTATTTATTATGGCTGATAATGATTGGTGACATCAACTGTCAGGAAAACAATATCCGCGTATTATCTGACTAGAGGTGGAGAGATAATATTATCAGTAATAGACTTGGGGGACTGGGTATCTTTACTGTTAAGGAAAGAGATTGTGGATATTTACTATCTTGTAACTACCGAGATCATGATAGAGATTGGGTATATTAAATATTATGGGGATATTTCAGTCTGGAGGTGACAGGAACCATGTTCTACCTAATAAAACTGAGATCCGTGATATCAAGTGGTTGGTTTTGGGCAGACTGGGAAATAAAATTGCTGTAAAGCACGTACAAAAGCCTGGGGAGTTAAGAATTGTTAGGAATGCAATGTGAATTTGAAGTGAATTTCAAAATTTAGACCGAAATAGCTGATGTAGAAAAATTATCTTTGTCAATAGAGTGTTCAGTTTGGCTACTTTGGCCTGACATTTGAAATTCACTTTGAATTCAAAGCAATTATCACGTTAGGGAATAACCCTCTGAATACCTGAAATAATTAGGGAACGTTAATTAATTGGGCATAATTAATTACCTGTCTTTAGGTTCTCGCAGCCCTTTTTTTGGCTGACCAGTAACGTATAAACCACCTTTTGCTTTTGTCATTTACCCTCACTTTGGATATATGAATTGTTAGGAAATATATAAACCCAGGGCACCTCTGTGTTTTAAGCTGTTTCTGTGACAAATTAAAAAAATAGATCACTTCTTAAATGGTTAAAGACAGTCAATTAAAGAAACCTGACAAAGAAGAGTAAATGACACAACGAAGAATGTCCTAGAAAGAGTTTATGGTCTCATTTAAATACATTTATCAGTTAATTATGTCAATAATAAAACTTTAATACAAGGTTGAAGGATCATTTCCTTAGGGAAATAAACTAAAAGACACTACAAAGTCGTGGAAGGTTTTTATTGTTATCTTGACACATACCAATTAGCTTAACCAGGTGTATGTACTTGACAAAACTGTGTGACTTACTGTACATTCCAAAAGATATGTGAAGGGCAATTCTGTGGCAAAGTTATGAAAGTGAAGCAATCAGGAAGAACATTCTATTGGTTTCCATGATAACTGTTCTGCTTTAAGTATCCGTGATCCAAAACTGCTAAAGCCTGCATAGTATTGGGTCTACGATTGCCAATGTTAGCATGGATCAATAATAAGTTCTATCAATTGAAAGACAAAAGTAGACATATTATTTTTTCTTCTCTCACTCTGTGTCTCTTTCTAAGACTACAACCTCTTCCTTTTTCTTCTCCAATCTCTTCAGTTTTAACACAGGCTACGTGCTTACAACCCACGTCACTTGACTGCCCATATGGAACTCATCCATTTTGCCCAGTAGTTAAAACGAGTTAAGCGACGGTCAACCATGTTCCACAGTGGCTTGCTACTGTCACATTCACTACTAGTGCAATCTCCGTATTGAAATATTTTTTTTACATTATGACTGCTGTAGGCCTACTTACCTGTTTCCACTCTTGTACCTCTCGCTTCATGAATATGATGTCAATAACTTCTTTAAATAAAGATTGTCAAAAAAATAGACATATTCAACTTTTATTTTTAAGTTTTCTCATACAGATTTTTGTAGATACAAATAGGGCTATGTACACAGATTTACACAAGGGGGAACGTTCTACAGTTGGAGCAATTACTATAGAAACCAATGGAATGTTTAAACTATTAGCACCACTTTTAGAATTTTTACTTTAAATTACTCCTTTTATTTAACCCTTATAGTTGCATTCAATAAATATTAAAATTGGTGTCTGCTTCAGCTTGGCTTTGGCTTGGACCTTGGGTAACATAGAAAAAATGTATTCCTTTCCTGGCTTACACACTGATGCAGAATATTGATCAATGTACTAACCATTCTAATTTAAAAGTGAATTCACTGGAGCAGCAGCCATACAGTTTTTCATATACTTTGAGTGTTTTATTTATATCTCTATATACTGTATAAATATATGTATATGCCTGTATTAACATGGATTTTAAACATTTTTTCTGGGAAAGCTTACTATGCCAGATAAGTATCAAGACCTATTCCATATTTATAATGTGTAACAATTTGACTAACTGAGAATTCAGATTAATAACATTCAGCCCAGAGAAGTAATTTCCTTTGAGAAAGCGATTTACATGCACTCTGCCAAAAAGAGCCATCACTAGTCTCTAGCGTTATGTCAGCTCAAATAATGAAGTTCGAAATAACATGGAAGGTCAGGAGGTCCTACTTATCTCCTTAAGACCAAAAAAAAAAAAAAGATTTACAGTGAAATCACTTTTGAATATTTATACTGCAAATTGAAAGTATTTCCCACTTCTGCTCAGATAAAATTTATGAAAAATTATCATCAAACTATTGCTCTTTTATTTCTCCATAGAGATCTTGTAAAGCTTTTTATTAGGGTTAAATAAGTCACACAAGATAACACGTATAGAGACAAGTATGTTTCTATTTATAAATTGATCAGCATTGATCTTTGTGTTATGCTGGAATTTTAATATTTATAGGGAGTTATACATTGTATTCTAGAAATAGGGGCAACCTGGCCAGGATAGTAATGGAAAGAAAATGTAATTCTATTGGGCTACTGTAGTTCTTAAAATTTTAGCAAGTATCTTTTCTAACATAGTCTTCAATATTACGCTAATTACAGTACTTATAATGTGTATAGTTCTACTAGTACTCAAAAAACTTTTCAAGTATGAAACATTGAGCTTCAAATATATGATATACCATGTCCCTGATATGGAAGGAACACTGGGCACAGGACAAAGTGATCAACTGGTTGGCTACAGAGAGGTAGATGCAAAGTAAGGTAACACAAGCTATCATGCATAGTATGGACCTTTATCTTTTAGGGCATTGATGTTCAAAAAGCTTTTTTTGTAGTGTTGCCGAGCCACAGACTGTGCTAGAGGAGCTTCTGTTCTCTCTACCCAGTCTGACAGGAAGTGCATGCAGAAAGAGCAGAACAGCTTCCTTTCAGACTGAGGAGAGGGAAACACAAGCTCCCCTACCATGGGCCATGGCTCTGCTACAGTACAAGAGGCAAGCTGGTTCAGGGGGCAGAGGCCACAAAGGGGAGGCGGAGAGGAGGGACCAAGAGACAGACAAGGTCAAAACACCCAGAGGGCCTGGGGAGAACATAAAGAGACACAGGGGGCATTGGGGTACACAAAAAGAGCTTATAGTAGGGGCCTAGGGGCCTTGGTTGAGACATCCAAAGCATCTGGGGGACACAGACATAGAGGAGCTGGGGGGGAGCAAGAGACAAGGTGCTGAGGGAAGAGACACACTGAGGGGTTGGGGGTACAAAGAAAGACAGAGGGGATGGGGAAGTGGCAAAAGATACAGACAGGGTCTGGGGAAGGGGAAACCGAGACAGACATGAGCTGGGGGAAACACAGAGAGGCGGCAGGGAGACAAAAAGACATAGAGGGGTTGAGGGGAGAAAGAGACAAAGTGTGGGGTAAGAGACACACAGAGGGGTTTGAAAGGGGAAAAGGAGACACACACAAGGTGCTGGGGGAGAAAGAGACATACAGAGGAGCTAGGGGAAGAAAGGGGCTGGGGGAAGAAACACACAGAGGAGATGGAGAAGGGGAAGAGACACACAGAGGT
>OW240914.1:2480527-2493262 GCA_933207985.1 Pelobates cultripes | reverse complement strand
GTGTGAGAGTTCTGTGTGTGCTGGGTGTGAGAGTGCTGGGTGTGAGAGTGCTGTGTGTGAGAGTTATGTGTGTGATGGGTGTGAGAGTACTGTGTATGATGGGTGTGAGAGTGCTGTGTGTGAGAGTGCTGTGTGTGATGGGTGTGAGAGTGCTCTGGGTGTGAGAGTGCTGTGTGTGTGAAAGTGCTGTGTGTGATGGGTGTGAGAGTGCTCTGGGTGTGATAGGTGTGAGAGTGCTGTATAAATGTTATTGTGTGTGTGTAGGGGGGGGTAAATAAAAACAGGCATTATGTCCCCCCTCCCTTCTTACCTTTAGCCTGGGAGGGGGGGTCCGGCACGCTGGGACTGGGTGGCGGTGTTCCCTGGTGGTCCTCGTGGGTGAGTGAACTCTAGCCTGTGAGGCTAGAGTTCACTCTCGCGAGATCCGGTCGTTGCCATGGCAACGTGCCGGATCTCGCGAGAGGAACCCGGCAGAGCTGCAAGTTAGAGCTCCGCTGGGTCCTCCTCTCCTGGTGGCTGTCTGTCTCCCTCTCTCCCCGCCGGCGGCCGCATTTGGGCCGGTGAGGGAGAGCTTTGATCTCCCCACGGGCCCGTCGTGGCAAACAGCGGGGCCGGCGCTAGGAGATTGCCGGCCCTGCATAGACCGGCAGGGGCGATCCTGGGACCTCCCCGGCCCCACGGCCACCGCGGCCCACCGGGCATTTGCCCTCTTTGCCCGATGGCCAGTCCGGGCCTGCTCTACTGTAATGTAACCTGTTAAGTGCTGAGTACACCTGTTAGCGCTATATATATAATATACATACACCGTATACCTACTGCACTTACTGTACCTCCCTCTACTGTAATGGAACCTGTAAAGTGCTGAGTACACCTGTTAGCGCTATATATATAAAATATACATACACTGCACTTACTGTACCAGGTACAGTCATGTCTTTGTAGACAACAAAATCAAGATCGTAACTTTCTAAATAATAACTGTGTATCACTATCATATTCCTACAGATACATATAGCATAGTATTTTCATTACTTAAGTACTAATACAAGTATTACTATAATATCCCGTCCACTTATATTTCCATGAATCATATGGTTTCTAGTCACCTTAAAATCTTTATGTGACAGATCCATCTGTATAACCTGGGATTGCTGGTTCGTCTGTTTTGCCTTTTCGTGGAATTACTCATTCGTATGCCTCTGTTCGTATAATTTACGTTTTTTGCCAAACAAAACTACCGAACGGACGGCCACCCACAAGAGAAGTGTGCTGCTGGTTAACCTCTTGATCACAATTAGAACGTTGTGGTTAACCGCAGACACTTCTCAATTAAATACAATACAGGGTGGTCGTCGTTCGTATGTCGACCACGAGGTGGCGGCCATTTTAAACCATGCGAAAGACCAGCGGTGTTCGGCATTGATTTCATGGAACTGAAAACGGACACTTTTTCTGCCGAACACCGCTGAACCCGCGACCTCCCTTCTCAATCGACAGAAGTACACGAACACCGGCCGTTCGGGAGTTTTAAACGCACGAATGGACTTAACCCAGATAGCCTTCCCATGGAGTCAATCGCATACCGAAAGACTGTAATAGACTTTGACTCATTGGCGATTGAACTATACGTATGGGATCTGAGCGCTATTCGCCAATAATATGCACTCAGATCCAGGCTATCTGGGGATATGTGATTCGAATGGGAAATGTTCGCCTATTATAAAGTTATATATTTTTATGTGTTTTTTGTGTTGAATTTAAAATGGCGATTTGCCTCTGTCCTAGAGATAATTGAATTACTTCTCAATTATCTCCAGGGCAGAGGGGAGGAAATCATAATGCATGCTGGGAATATTCTGTGTCTGTGGGTCCTACCCTGCCATATGACTGTCTATTGTTACTGTCTCCCATTTGGTCCCCTAGGGAAGTGTCCACCAAGTGGGAGATCTGCATAAATACGGGCAGGTAGCCCACAGTAAAGCCAGTTCATGTTTTACCCTCAATGCGGAGCATGGTCTCGTTATTGGGGGGATTGATTACCGACGACTAGAGACGGCCGGATGGGATTATTAGCCGCTTGGGCGATATATGCGTTCGGCTACTATTGGCGATTCGTGAGTTTGGAGCTCATGAAGTGCCCGTACAGGTCCCGTTCGTGAGATTACAACGTTCCCCTGCTTGCGGTTCGTATGATTGTACTTGATACGAATGAAGCCTGTGTTATTGCGAGAGGGGAGGATTCTCTAAACGGCGGTTTGTACATTTGATGCTGAGGGTACCGTAACAACTGGTGGCAAGCGACGGGATGACCCTCATCGCCCAGAGAGACCACTACAGCCGGATTAATGGAAATACCGTACGAAAGGCTGAAAAGAGCTACCCTAAAGGATTTATTGGAACAAAGAGGCAGACAAACCAGTAATCTCAGGAAGAGGGAGATTATTGCACTACTGAACAAAATGGATGGAGTACCAGGGGCTGAAGGAAACAATGGGCCCAGCGCAGCTGACAGAACCCCAGAGGAGGCAAGCTTTGACCGGGCGGTAAGAATCAGACTGGCTCATTATGGACGCTGTGGAGGCCAACCTGCTACGCCAAAGAGGTGCTGCAGCAGCCCCAGTTCCAGCAATCCCGGTGGAAAGAAAGAAGGTACAGTTTGCAGCGTTTAAATCATTCAGTGAGACAGAAGGAGAGATTGATGGGTACCTTGCTGATTTTGAGCGGCAATGTGCCCTACACAAGGTACCCCTAGAAGACTGGGTTACTATATTGTCCAGCAAGTTATCCGGCCGGGCCAGTGATGCTTTTCGGGCCATTCCTGATGAGGAGATCAGGGATTATGGGGCTGTCAAGGAAGCTTTGCTCTCCAGGTATGCCGTTACACCGGAGGCATACAGGAGGCGGTTCAGAGACACTGTCAAATCAGCTGGGGAGTCTTATGTTGAATGGGCATGTAAAGTGCACCGCACAGCTGCCCACTGGATGGCGGGGTGCCAAGCTGTATCCGGGGAAGAAGTGCTGCAGATGTTCCTGCTGGAGCATTGTTTTGAAAAATTATCCTCAGGCGTCAGAGAGTGGGCAAGGGACCGTAAACCCTCCACTCTGCATGAAGCAGCTCACCTGGCAGACGAGTGCACAGATACCCGCAAACTGGACAGTGCTATTGGTAAGACTCAGGCCAGAGTGGAGTACTGACCAGCAGCTACCGTCTACCAACCACCGACGAACCGGCCGTCAGCACCCGCTCCATCTAATAACTACCAGCAGCCGCCCCGGTTCAACTCACGGGATTACTCGCAACCCATCAGATGTTTTGGGTGCAAGCAGCTAGGGCACAAACGACCAGAGTGCCCGCTGAACAATGCTAACCAGGCCCAGTCTTGGAGGAGACCAGCCAGCGGAAATCAACGACCCCCTCCCCCGGCTGCCCACTGCGTAGAGGAAGAGGAATGCTGGCGCATTCTGCACGAGGCAGACCCTGTCCACGCTGCCTACTGGGATAACCGACAGCACCACCGGAAATTTGACAAAGTCAACGGGAAGGAGGTCAGTGGTCTGAGGGATACCGGTGCAACCATGACATTACTTCAAAAGCACTTGGTGTCTGAGAACCAACACACTGGAGACACTGTGGCGGTGCAAGTAGCCGGAGGCGCCGTGTTTCGCCTACCCGGGTCCATTTGGATTGGGCGGTGGGCGCTAGACATGTGAATGTGGGGGTCATGAGGGACTTACCGGCGGATGTCCTCCTGGAAATGACTTGGCTCCCCTTGTTTCTGCCTACGCTCCCATGGGTCCCGCTGAAGTGAACTCTGTCACGACCCGTGCCCAGACCCGTGCTGCCGAGACCGGCCCACCTGCTGCTGAGACCCAGGTAAGACTCTTGTACCTTAGATCAGGCCCCTTTAGGCTGGGACACCCCAGAGATGTACGGGAGGGAAACCCGGGAAGACCCGACTTTAGAGAAGTATAGGGGAGCGTTACTGGGGGAAAGGGGGTCGATGGGGAGCGTTACGAGTGGGTGGGGGATAGGCTGTACAGGATCCCTAAACCGTCCCAGAGACCGAACACCCCTCCGCAGAATCAGCAGCTGGTGGTGCCTGCGAAATACCGGAAGGAAATTCTGCGGATTGGGCATGATGTGCCATTAGCAGGCCTTCTAGGCTCCCGCCGCACAGCTCATAGGATCACCCAAAATTTCTTCTGGCCTAATTTCAACTGAGATGTGCGGTTCTATTGTAGTACGTGTGACACATGTCAACGGGTAGGTAAACGGGGGGGATCACCCAAAGGCTAGGCTTCAGTCGAGAACTCTTTTCCCGTTGACATTGTGGGTCCACTGGCCAGGGCTAGCCCATCCAGTAAGAAGTATATTCTCACCGTGGTGGACTATGCCACCCGTTATCCAGAGGCAGTAGCGCTGTCTAATATAGAGGCAGAGACGGTTGCTGATGCCCTGGTTAAAATTTTCACTAGGTTCGGGTTCCCTCAGGAGATCCTCTCCGACCAGGGAACTCAGTTTACCGCTGTGCTCAACCAGCAGCTGTGGAAGGTGTGCGGCATTAAACCGCTGCTTAGCTCACCTTATCACCCACAGACTAACGGTCTCTGCAAGCAATTTAATGGCACCCTCAAACAGATGTTGAGGACCTTTACTAACACTTGCAGAGACTGGGAGCGATTCCTGCCTCATCTGCTATTTGCATACAGAGAGGTGCCCCAGGAATCTACTGGGTTTTCTCCTCTTTGAGCTACTCTATGGGAGAAGGGTCCTCGGACCCCTGGGAGGGAGAGAAAGAGCAAGAGGGAACCCCCATCGTGCCATACGTTCTGGAACTCCGGGACCGCATGGAGAAACTGTCCCTAATGGTAAGGGAGAATCTCCAGGCGGCCCAGGGGAGACAGAAGAGGTGGTACGATCGGGTTGCCCGACAGCAGGTCTTTCAGGTTGGGCAAAAGGTTCTAGTGCTCAAGCCTGTGAAGACGAACAAGATGCAAGCAACTTGGCAGGGCCCGTATAAAGTGTTAGCTCAGGTGTGTGATACTACCTATCTTATAGCCAGCTGTGCAGATGAAATGATTCAGTGATCCTTTCATGTGAATATGCTGAATGAGTATCAGGAGAGACTAGAAGATGTTGCTGCAGTGTGTGCCCCGGCTGCCGACGACCCTGAGAATTTACCCTTGCCCGACCTATTAGAGAAGGACCCCCAGACTGATCTCACTAGTCTTGTACAGCTAGGGGACCGGTTAAGCCCCACAGAGAAGGTACAGGCAAGACAGCTTCTGTGGGAGAAGCAGGCGACGTTCTCCCAAGAACCCGGCTACATTACCCTAGCTGTACACAAGGTAGAGACCCCCGGACAGAGTCCCCTACGACAGCCTCCCTATCATATCCCTGAAGCAGTCCGGGAAGGAATGCGGAAGGAGATACAGGAGATGACTCGGCTTGGAGTCATCGAACACTCAGACAGCCCTTGGGCCTCGCCTGTAGTTCTGGTGCCTAAGAAAGATGGGACCACCCGGTTCTGTGTGGACTACAGGCGGCTCAACGAATGGACCACCACTGACGCCTACCCGATGCCCCGGGTAGACAAGTTATTAGACCGCATTGCCAGGTCTATCTGACCACCATAGACCTGTGTAAGGGTTATTGGCAGATCCCCCTGGCCGAGGATGCTATCTCTAAGTCGGCATTCGTCACCCCCTTTGGTCTGTACCAGTTTAAAGTCATGCCATTTGGGATGAAGAACGCTCCGGCTACCTTCCAGCATATGGTGGATAGGCTTCTCGATGGCTTCCAGGAATTTGCATGTGCATACCTGGATGACATTGCGGTCTACAGTAAGTCCTGAGAGGGGTGGTTCTGGACAAGATTCGGGCCACTGGCCTGACCTTGAAGCCAGACAAGTGCCATCTAGGCAAGGCAGAAGTGCAGTACTTGGGTCACAGGGGAGGATGTGGGAGCCAGAGCCAGCCAAGGTAGAAGCTGTAGCTAACTGGCCCACACCTATCACCAAGACCCATGTCCTGGCCTTCCTGGGAACAGCAGGGTATTACCGACGCTTTGTCCCCGACTACAGCACTATTGCTAAACCCCTGACTGACCTGACTAAAAAGAACTTACCTAAGCAGGTCCTGTGGTCTCCAGCTTGTGAAGCCGCGTTTCAGGCATTGAAGCAAGCTCTGGTGAATGCCCCTGTCCTGGCTGCCCCAATCCTAACAAACATTTTCTTGTTCATACAGATGCTTCCATGTATGGACTGGGGGCTGTGCTGAGCCAGGTCGGGGAAGATGGAGGAGAGCACCCTGTTGCATATCTCAGCAGAAAGCTACTACCCCGGGAAGTGAGTTATGCGGCAGTGGAGAAGGAGTGTTTGGCCCTGTGACGAGAGCAACCTCGCCACATTGCATTGGAGAAGCCTGGTTGTTCGCCTGTTACCTTTGGATTATGGCCCCATGTTACAAGACCCCTTTTTCTCTGCAGAAAAGACTTATTCATGCTTTTCTGCCCGGTGTTCGGTAGATTAAATCTACCGAACAACCGCACAAATGACTGGACCATCTGGGAGTGGGAGTGTGCCAGCAATTAGCCTCCCAGAAGCTGCGTTTAACCGCAGCTTAATTGACGAATGCTGGGTGGCCGCCATTCGTATCACGAACACAAGGTCGCGGCCATTTTAAACACGCGAACGCACAGCGGTGTTCGACGTCTAACTCATGGAACTAAAAACGGACACAGTTTGGCGCGAACACCGCTGAAGCCGCCGTCCTCCCTTCTTGTTCGGCGGGAGTGCACGAACGGCCCGGTGTTCGGTAGTTTTACCTGACTGTGTTATACCCTAGATAGGAATCCCATGGAGCTCATTCGTATGAGAACTGACTTTGTAAAGACTTTGGCTCCATGGCGATTGAACTGTATTTGTGTGGTCTGAGCACCATTCGCTTAATAATGTGCGCTCAGACCTGAGCTATCTGGGGACATGTTAAATATATAGTTTTATTGTAACGTGTCTTACATAGTGTATTTTAATAATAATTCTTGTGTTAGTATCCCCACGTGCATAATGGCGATTTGCCTTTGTCCTTGGAGATAATTGAATTACTTCTCAATTATCTCCAGGGCAGAGGGGAGGAAGCCAGGATGCATTGTGGGAATACAATGTGACTGTGTGTCCTATTTGGCTACTTGTCTGTCCCTTGTTACAGTCTCCCATTTGGTCCCCTAGGGGAGTGTCCACCAGGTGGGAGACCTGCATAAATACTGGGCAGGTAGCCCTCATTAAACAGACCACTGCTTGACCCTCAACACGGAGCCTTGGGGGGGATTTACTGAATGCTGATAGAGACTGATTGATAGGAATGTAAGCCGCTTGGGTGCTTTTCCTATTCGTCTGCCAGCAGCTATTCGTATGGTTCCAGTTCGTGAGTTTGGAGTGCTGTATTGTATGCCGTTCGGGAGTTTGGAGCATTCCCTTACATGCGGTTCGGGAGTTTGGTGTTCTACAGTAGCTGTGCCTGCATCTCTGAAAGGGGACCTAAACAGTTTTAACCCCTTGTGTGCTGAAACGGTCCGTTACAGGCCCTGGTCTGGGAATTAAAGAAATTGAGCCCCTATTTGTACGGGCAGGAGTTCTTGCTCATCACGGACCACAATCCCCTTGTCTGGCTTAACTGGGTCTCAGGAGACAATAGTAGACTGCTTCCGGTGGAGTTTAGCTTTACAACCTTACAACTTCACCATCAGCTACCGACCCGGTAAGCAGAACGGGAATGCGGATGGATTGTCCCGGCAAACCGACGTCCCTATTACCTCTTAGTCCGGTCATCCCCAAGTTGACCCGCCACAGGGTCAAGCCGTGTCTGCCGGAGTGTTCCACAAGGGGGGAGCCATGTGACAGATCCATCTGTATAACCTGGGATTACTGGTTCGTCTGTTTTGCCTTTTCGTGGAATTACTCATTCGTATGCCTCTGTTCGTATAATTGACGTTTTTTGTTGAACAAAACTACCGAATGGACGGCCACCCAGAAGAGAAGTGTGCTGCTGGTTAACCTCTTGATCCCAATTAGAACGTTGTGGTTAACCGCAGACACTTCTCAATTAAATACAATACAGGGTGGTCGTCGTTCGTATGTCGACCACGAGGTGGCGGCCATTTTAAACCATGCGAAAGACCAGCAGTGTTCGGCATTGATTTAATGGAACTGAAAACGGACACTTTTTCTGCCGAACACCGCTGAAGCCGCCGACCTCCCTTCTCAATCGACAGAAGTACACGAACACTGGCCGTTCGGGAGTTTTAAACTCACGAATGGACTTAACCCAGATAGCCTTCCCATGGAGTCAATCGCATACCGAAAGACTGTAATAGACTTTGACTCCATGGCGATTGAACTATACATATGGATTCTAAACGCTATTCGCCAATAATATGCACTCAGATCCAGGCTATCTGGGGATATGTGATACGAATGGGAAATGTTCGACAATTATAAAGTTATATATTTTTATGTGTTTTTCTGTTTTGAATTTAAAATGGCGATTTGCCTCTGTCCTAGAGATAATTGAATTACTTCTCAATTATCTCCAGGGCAGAGGGGAGGAGATCATAATGCATGCTGGGAATATTCTGTGTCTGTGGGTCCTAACCTGCCATATGTCTGTCTATTGTTACTGTCTCCCATTTGGTCCCCTAGGGGAGTGTCCACCAAGTGGGAGACCTGCATAAATACGGGCAGGTAGCCCACAGTAAAGCCAATTCATGTTTTACCCTCAATGCTGAGCTTGGTCTCATTATTGGGGGGATTTATTACCGACGACTAGAGACTGCCGGATGGAATTATTAGCCGCTTGGGAGATATATGCGTTCGGCTACTTTTGGCGATTCGTGAGTTTGGAGCTCGTGAAGTGAAGTCCCCGTACCGGTCCCGTTCATGAGATTACAGCGTTCCCCTGCTTGCGGTTCGTATGATTGTACTTGATACGAATGAAACCTGTGTTATTGCACGAGGGGAGGATTCACTAAACGGCGGTTTGTACATTTGATGCTGAGGGTACCGTAACACTTTAGGTCATTTGTATTCATGAATTGCATCCCTATACCATTAATACCACCTAGTGATAATTGTATCAGTATGTTGCAATCATAGTATTTAATTTGTATATTCAGTAGGCTCTCACTAACTGAAATATATCAACACTACTTATAAGTCTCATTCAAAGGATGTGTTATCAACCATGAAGTTCTATAATAATTCTTCAAATAATGTTCATGGTGTTGACAATACTTATTGTTCTAGAAATTCTCCACCCAGAAATCTTTCTTTCTATCAGATTTGTTTTTGTTTACATAATTATAATTTTGACTAAAATTCTACCTTGTAGTAACAAACTTTAAGTTCAATAGAAACATAGTTTACTTTAAAATAACTTGGAAAGAATAATATAAATTAATTATCATCACTCTCTGTAACGGATCACCTGGCACCCCGACTGGGTACCCCCGTTAAAGGATTATCCTAGCACTTCCTGAGGACTCCAAGCACTGCAGCAGACACCAAAACCACCGAACCGTAGGAGCATATAAAGTATATCATTGGAACCGGGGGATCTGGGTGAACCACATATCCAAAATTCACCCAGATCCGTTTGCAGATTCCACAGAACATATACAGGCTAAATGAAAAACAATCACTGTATAATGTGTCCCCTGCTGTATAGTCCAAAACCACTGCACGATATCTCTATGCACCAAATACTGGCGAGATGGCACCGTGTTGAAAAGTCCAAACAGTGTCTATGAGTTAAAATGGCCGCCATCCATTGTTCTCACCATGTGCCTCTGATACATGAAATGGTGGCCACCCAGTAACTCCACAGTATGTCCCCAGATAGTTCTTAAAGGGCCAGCAGCAGCACAACACAAATCCATTATGCCCAAATCATGTCTTTAAAGGGCAATACATCCCAGGGGCCATAGTCACATGGCAGGAGGCTGGCAAGCAGTCCTCTCCAATGCCCAGTGGCGAGGTCGGTTTCGCCACACTTTCCTCATTAGACCTTAATTGTGATGACTTATTAATGTAATACGTCTTAAAAGCTGGATTGTCCTAATGTTCTTACCAATCCGTATTCCTTAGTACACTTCAACTGACTAAATTAAAATAAAATAAAACAAACTTGGGGTCATACTGCCCAGAAACTCTTATTCCTAGTCTGTGTCTAACAAACTCAGGGAAATCTTAAAACAATTTATAACAACGTATTCAATTCATTGGATACCATCATATCCAGAAACCTATTCTCCCTAGTCCATACCTTTATAGACTTAGGTCACATATAATCGTGTACTATACTCTTTCAATTCCTCTTGGATCTCTGAACTCTTATATCCAAGGCATTCTTAATGTATACCATTACTTAATATT
This sequence comes from Pelobates cultripes, assembly GCA_933207985.1. Lineage (NCBI taxonomy): Eukaryota > Metazoa > Chordata > Amphibia > Anura > Pelobatidae > Pelobates > Pelobates cultripes. The sequence goes on along the minus strand of OW240914.1, from coordinate 2,482,832 downwards.
ACTCAATATAAGTAATTTTTCTTCCTTTTGTTACCATTGTTTGTTTTACTTCACCTCGATATAAACAAATTATTCATTATAGTTAATCTATGAAATACTATTGCACTCAATCTTTGTGGTATTAAGTAACCATGATCCTTATTTTATCAACTTCATATTTTATCTGCCTCTGATACTTCTCATCCTATTTATAGGTCATAATATAATAGTTCTTTTCATAATACTATCCTATCATAATTTTACTCCATGTGTTATATAGTTATAAGTAGTCTCTTTTGGTATTAATACACTCATAACTGTTAAATAACTTTTCATTGTCTGTTTTCTTCTTCATCAATATTTAGGAATTGATATGTATGTTAGTTCCAATCTTTTATTTCTTTGTAAGTCTGTTAATCTTCTGTATCGAATGAACTCTGTAGAATCTTCCATCACAGTTTGCAGATCAGATGAAAAGTCTCTTTCCAACAGTCGATGTCCAGTTGTCTGAAGGAATGCTTTCCTCATTTATTGCCACATGGATTTGTCACGCTTTACCAGATCAGTTATTTCTATTTCATTGCTTCATCCACACAGCTGCGCAGTTCTGGGCTTGAATCTGGATGATTGCCAATCTCTGCCACATGCTTGCTTCTAGAATTCACGTTGTATCTTGTGCTTTTTGTCTCAGTTGTAGAAAATAGTCTTGTACAGTCTTTGTGATTTGAAAACGTTCTTTTTCTTACAAACACAGTTCTTCTGTGACAGTCTAGATTCTTTTTTTCTCTTCAAGTTTGTTTTCCCAGTTCCAAAATAGCTTTGTAACTCGATTCTTCTTTCTCCCCCTTGAAATGGGAACAAAACTTGAATAGAAAACTGGCTGGCTGGCCAATGTAAAATCTGGTTGGAATCGTCACTGTTAAATCTTCTTAATTTCTTCTTGTCTTTAGTTGATTGATATATATACGTCTTTTGTATATATAGTCTTGGGCCAAATGCTCGCCACAATAATATATGTCTATATTATTGAAAAGTAGTAATACGCAATCTGACTTACGGTTTCTTCAGGTTTATTCGTAGTAACGGATACATAATAAAACAACAAAGGATGTTACAGTATAATGGATATTCAACAGCAGATGGTAATTGCTGGACTTCTTTACATCCTTACATCTTTACATCGAGAGAGAGAACCTCCTGTCTCTTTGTTCAGTTACTGTATAGATGTGCCCATAATGACGTCAGAGCATAACTCTAGCCATATAAGGACAAGACCCCCAAATCCACTTTCCAGAGCTCTCGGACAAAGAAAGCCTTGTGACTTATACCATCTGTTACTTATGTCAATCCACACATCCATATATATAATCAATAGAAACATAGAATATGCAATATTCTACAAACACCCAGTAGCTTATCTAAGCCGAAAACTTTTACCCAGAGAAGTAAGCTACGCCGCCATTGAAAATTAGTGCCTGGCTGTGGTGTGGGCCCTCAAAAAACTGCAACCCTATTTATATGGGCAACCATTTGCATTACTCAGAGATCACAACCCGTTGGTGTGGCTGAACAGGGTGTCAGGAGACAATGCCAGGCTGCTGCGCTGGAGTTTGGCGCTGCAGCCTTTTGACTTTACTATTCATTACAGCCCAGGGAAGCAAAATGGCAATGCCAACGGGTTATCCTGACAAACCGACCTTAAACAGTGATCTGTGAGTGCTCCTCCGGACATCCCCAAGCCGATCCGTTGGGATCAGACTGTGTATGCCGGCTTGGTTCTGGGGGAGCATTGTGGCAAAACTTGCCACTTATGACTGTATCTGCATAAATGTGTTTCTATAAATTTAAGGTTGTTAGAACCAAGTGTTGTTAGAACCAGGTATATGTATTTCATGCGAACAAGAGCATTCGTATGCTGGCGGCATGAAAACCACCAGCATTCATACAGTAGTTTCACGAACAGTGAATTTCAACACTGTTCGTGAAACGAATAAACTACCGAATGGGCGACCACACACAGAAGGTCGTATGGCGCCCATTAACTTATTGCAACATTGTTGCAATCGGTAGTTAAAGGCTTCCCTAGGTGGCTGTCGTTCGACTACTGACCACGCGGTGGTTGGCCATCTTGGATCCTTTGTTAGCCCAGCGGTATTTGGTCGTTGAGCGCCTGGAACTAAAACCGGCTACTCGACGGCACGAATACCGCTGGGGCCGTTCGGGAGCCCCGGTCATTCGGCAAGTTATTCCCCTACAGTCAATCGGTGTTTTAAATGCAACTAGGAAATAATGTGTATTTCGTGCAGCGTTCAGTTATTTATGCTGG
>OW240914.1:2409509-2477142 GCA_933207985.1 Pelobates cultripes | reverse complement strand
CCCCCCACTCAGCTCTCTACTGCACTCACTGACCCCCCATTCAGCTCTCTACTGCACTCACTGACCCCCCACTCAGCTCTCTACTGCACTCACTGACCCCCCACTCAGCTCTCTACTGCACTCACTGACCTTCACTGAGCGTGATGTCCCCTCACGGACCCTAGAGTGGGAGAGGGCTCAGAACGAATTGGGGGGGGTTATTGTTTATGGTTTGTTATAAGCGCTTTATGTCCTAATTCCAGGTCTGTTAACTCAGCCGGCTTTCAATGGCATTTTCAGGTAAGTACCCTGTGTGACATCTACCTTCTCCATAAATATATAGATTTATGGGTAATCCTTATTTTTAGCAATAATAATAATTAATAAAAAATACAATCTCAGGGGTGGGACAGGACCATCGAGCAGAGAGGATGCCAACTTTCACTGCTCCAATCTTGAGATATCCGGACGTACCGGTTATGGTGCAATCTAAGATCGCTAGCGGCATTGAGGGCTGTGGAAGCTTCCGGTTATCTGCTATAAGTGGGTCTATCCTAGAGGTCCCAGGCAGTGCTATACGTCAGTGGGTCTATCCTAGAGGTCCCAGGCAGTGCTATACGTCAGTGGGTCTATCCTAGAGGTCCCAGGCAGAGCTATACGTCAGTGGGTCTGTCCTAGAGGTCCCAGGCAGTGCTATACGTCAGTGGGTCTGTCCTAGAGGTCCCAGGCAGTGCTATAAGTCAGTGGGTCTGTCCTAGAGGTCACAGGCAGTGCTATATGTCTGTGGATCTGTCCTAGAGGTCCCAGGCAGTGCTAGAGGTCCCAGGCAGTGCTAGAGGTCCCAGGCAGTGCTAGAGGTCCCAGGCAGTGCTAGACGTCTGTGGGTCTATCCTAGAGGTCCCAGGCAGTGCTATAAATCAGTGGGTCAGTCCTACAGGTCCCAGGCAGTGCTATACGTCTGTCCTAGAGGTCCCAGGCAGAGCTATATGTCAGTGGGTCTGTCCTAAAGGTCCCAGGCAGTGCTATAAATCAGTGGGTCAGTCCTACAGGTCCCAGGCAGAGCTATACGTCAGTGGGTCAGTCCTAGAGGTCTCAGGCAGTGCTACACGTCAGTCTGTCTGTCCTAGACGTCACAGGCAGTGCTATACGTCTGTGGGTCTGTCCTAGAGGTCCCAGGCTGTTCTATATGTCAGTGGGTCTGTCCTAGAGGTCCCAGGAAGAGCTATACATCAGTGGGTCTGTCCTAGAGGCCCCAGGCAGTGCTATAAGTCAGTGAGTCAGTCCTAGGGGTCCCAGGCAGTGCTACACGTCCCCCATATCAGCTGTGCATGCTATGTTATTAATAGATTGCATTATTTTGTCAGGTGTTGAAGACCATCTGTGTAAAGGCCCCTATGAGCGGCCCCCCAATTACAGCACTATTGCTCCCTATGCTCCTCCTGTCACATACCCATCAGCTACATCTATAGACCCCATGCTAATTAATGGGGTTCCTGCAGGTCTGGAGTATCTTACCCAGGTAATATTATATACATACACCCTAAGCCGTGTACACTGTGTGCCCATTTTGGGCGTATAATATCTGATTCACGATATCACTATTTCACTATATCTCTGATTCACTAAATCCATTTCTGTGCAAAAATATCAGGCATTAGGTGATGTGCAGGCCGTAGATACAGACAATAGTTTGGGTGTTTATGGCCTGTGCTTCGCCGATATCCAATATACGCTGTCAGTTATCTTGATAGCCGGTATACGCTGTTACTGTTATCCCAATATCCAATATATGCTGTTACTGTTATCCCGATATCCGGTATATGCTGTTACTGTTATCCCGATATCCAATATATACTGTCGGTTATCTTGATATCCGGTATATGTTAGTTGTCTTGATATCCAGTATACGCTGTAAGTTATCCGGATATCCACTATATGCTGTTACTGTTATTCCGATATCCAATATACGCTGTAAGTTATCCCGATATCCAATATACGCTGTAAGTTATCCCGATATCCAATATATGCTGTTACTGTTATCCCGATATCCGGTATATGCTGTTACTGTTATCCCGATATCCAATATACGCTGTAAGTTATCCCGATATCCGGTATATGCTGTTACTGTTATCCCGATATCCGGTATATGCTGTTACTGTTATCCCGATATCCGGTATATGCTGTTACTGTTATCCCGATTATCCAATATACGCTGTCCGTTATCTTGATATCCGGTATATGCTGTTCCTGTTATCCCGATATCCGGTATATGTTAGTTGTCTTGATATCCAGTATATGCTGTAAGTTATCCCGATATCCGGTATATGCTGTTACTGTTATTCCGATATCCAATATACGCTGTTAGTTATCCCGATATCCAGTATACGCTGTCAGTTATCTTGATATCCGGTATATGCTGTTACTGTTATCCCGATATCCGGTATATGCTGTTACTGTTATTCCGATATCCAATATACGCTGTAAGTTATCCCGATATCCAGTATATGTTATTGGTTATCTTGATATCCGGTATTTGCTGTTACAGTTTTCCCAATATCTGGTATATGCTGTGTGACAGACCCTCTGTCAATCGATGCTCCTAGTGCTGACCAAGGTCCATTAGCACTGCACCAGACACCATAAGCACTGCAGACCCCACGGACCGCCACAGCTTGGTTGGGGTCTCGATGTCTCCAACCCAACCTGGACCTACGACAAGGCTCCAGACTCAAATGGGTGAACCTCTCTTCCTTCAGAGAGCGTAGCAGGAACAGCTCTTACAATAGCTAGTGATTATCCAAGGGCGTATGATGATCATAGCCATCCCTTGGCTATGATCATCATACACGAGACAAGGCTGCAAGTTGAGGGTAAGAAGGTTTTAATGGTACAGGTTGGATTTTTATACAGGTTTTTCAGGCCAGAGGCACACCCACTGGACCTGATGGAGGACAGGGGCACAAGGGACAAAAACCAATGAAAACAGTAATTAACAGTACGACACTCCCACATACAGTAAACAATCCCTCCCCTCTGCCTGTGATATAATTAAGGTAGTTAATGCATTAACTTAATTATCCACAGGCAGAAAAAACACAATTTTATAAAGTAACATAAGTACCCCAAAACATAACATATCTCCATTGCATCCCCTGAGAGTCCTGATCTGGGTGAACAACATATCCCAAAATCACCCAGATCAGGGGTTCAGAAATTCTATGGAAGTCATAGTTTTGCCCATGCAAACACAGGATTTCATGCCTAAAACAGTTCCATAGAATTGCGACTAAGTGCCGCTGGAGGACCGACCGGGAATCGCGAGGTTTTCATGCCGAAAATAGTTCCAGGGCATTCGCGGCTAAGTCCCCCTGAAGTCTATTCCGGTTGTGACAAACTCCCCTTTTTAAGGGAGTTTGCCATGAGTTTTTGGAGGGGCCTGCTTACCAGCCTTCTACCCTGGGACTATGGTTCCTGTGATAACCCATGTTCAAAAGTACTGTTTCTGCCCCTTGGACTTTTAACTGGAACAGATTCAAACATGTGGCAGCGGCCATCTTAAATTGTCCAGCAGTGTTTTGCCGTCGAGTGTATGGAACTGTTTTGGGCATGGGACCATGTGCACGGTGGGGGAAAAATAAGACTTACAGGAAATTCCTGAACCGATCTGGGTGATTTTTGGATATGTTGTATTTTGGGGTACTTTTTGGGGTTTGTAAAAATGTATGTTTTTTTTTCTGCTTAGAGTTAATTGAGTTAGTTCATTGTCTTTGTTAATTGTATCACAGGCAGAGGGGAGGGATTGTGTACAGTAACTGGGAGTGTTCAAGTGTAAAACTCTGTTTTTATTGGATTGTGAATTTCATGTTGTAACGGACCGTTTCGCTCACAAGGGGATAAAAACCATTTAGGCGATAATCCCCTTCCAGATAGACCAGCAGCTACTGCAATCACCAACCTCCCGAACTGCAAACTGTACGTATTCACCAACTCTCGAACAGCAGACACACGAACCCTGGAAGCAGCCGAACAGGAAAAGCCCTAAGAACTGCACGAATTCCTCAGAGGGGACAAATGCAACGAGCGCCAGCCGCGAGGCACACTCTTTGTCAAATGCCTCCTGCGTGTAGCGGGGTGCCATGCTTGCTCTGTCGAAGTTGGTTCCTTTGTACATAGGGTCGCTGTACGTGTACTAGCGTTGCTCCCAATTGTAATCCAGGCACTGGTGTTGTCTTGTAGCTGTCCTTCTGGTTGTAGGAACGATCCCACTGCTAACACCAATTGTAACGGACCGTTTCGCTCACAAGGGGATAAAAACCATTTAGGCGATAATCCCCTTCCAGATAGACCAGCAGCTACTGCAATCACCAACCTCCCGAACTCCAAACTGCACATATTCACCAACTCTCGAACAGCAGACACACGAACCCTGGAAGCAGCTGAACAGGAAAAGCCCTACGAACAGCTTACACTCCTGGCAATAGGCATACAGTCAAATTCCTCCCAAGAATGAGACGACACTTCACTTTGAGGGTTAAACAGGAGCTCCCTGTACTGTCACATACAGTCTCTTTTATTCCCAATCCACAAACATAGTACAGCCCACAGGGCGTTACAAAACAACCAATCAATCCGTACAATACACCCAGACACTCCCACACAAAATCCTCCCCTCTGCCTGTGATATGATTACTGAACACAATGGGTAATCTCATTATCACCGGCAGAGGAATACAGTTTTTACACAATATTTATAACTTCTAAAATATACATGTCACAAACATAAAACATACATTTTCATAATCAATCCATTCAGGGGAACAACATATTAAAAAATGGCACGAATCAGACCAGGGGTTCAAAAGTTAAGGGAAAGTCCTTTGTGACTAAATGAAGCATGGCTTTCCGGCCCAAACCAGTTTCAGAGTCTTCTATCCTGGAGATAATTGAGAAGTAATTCAATTATCTCCCAGGACAGACACAAGACTCCATTATGCACATGGTGAGCACAAAGCATTAAAATATTATAAAATACACAAAGTCACATTTTATACATAAAACACAGACATGTCACATATCCCCAGATAGCTGGGATCTGAGCGCACAAAACTACCGAATAGCGCTCAGATCCTATTCACACAGTTCAATTGCCATGGAGCCGAAGTCTTTAACTACACGAATGGGCTCCATGGCATAGCTATCTGGGTTAACACATTCACATAAAGTCTGGTCCATAGTCCAAAGGCAAGAGGCGGGCAAGCAGCCCCCTCCAAGGACACGTGTGAGGTTGGTTTCGCCACACATGTCCTGTGCCCTACAAGGTCCCCCTGGGCATTAACCTTGTGAGGAAAGACTGTATAAAAGAGAAGCTACAAAAGAGGTAGATAAAACCAAAAAATGGTGTAGAATATTTAAAACACCATAAAGTGCGCTAGTATAAAATGCACTCACAGAGTGGAATTAAGTTGCAGACATATAGAGGTCTTTAGGATTCAATGAAGATCAAATGTTCTTCTTTTTAAACCGTAATATAAAGGGGGAGAGACACAGGACATAGTGCACCAATGTAAGCCCTTAAAGACCAAACTTCTGGAATTAAAGGGACTCATGACATGTCACACATGTCGAGTCCATAAGGGGGTAAAAGATGACAAAAAATTTAATTTAAATTGCACTCACAAGATATGTAATAAAATCAAGCCTATCAGAGACTCTGATGAGTCCAACTCCAGTCACACTTCCTGGTCTTGAAGATGTAGCCGGAAACAAAATAAAAAAAAATAAAAAACCTACACAGATACAAAAAATAATAAAATAAACATAAAAATAAAGTCCAATTATAGGTTTAGCCGTGGTTTCTCCGCCCCACGCGTTTCGTCCTGAATTAGGACTTCCTCAGGGGTATTTCAAGGTGTAGTGTGTATCCTCCTTCGTCTGCTTCTTATATGTTGAGGTATGAATTCCCGCAGTGCGGGCGCCAATCGTAGGGAAATTTGTGATTAAAATCATCTGTTTCTAATCACACGCGGCTTTCCGGGTACCAAGCCTCCGTTCCAAACGTGCGTTCCAAAAAGATGTAGTTCTGGCACTGTGTGCATAAAAAACGAGGAAGTCCATGTCCATGTATAGTACAACGAGAAATGAAAAATAAGACATAGAAGGAAATTAATTGGAAAAATATGACCCCAATAATGACAAACCAGAATACATTAATCTAAATGAAAGAGATCTAATCATATCAAAGACCAATAGTATATAAAATAAAAAAGGTCCATTTAAAAGGTACAGATAAACTCTCAATTAACCGTAAGAAAAAGAAAGAGAAAGGAAAATGCCCAAAGTTCCAAGTGATTTTTTTTTTTTTAGACCAAGGCTTAAGGAAGAAGAAAGAAATTACCCAATTCTTCTCCCCAAAGCTACCACAAATTGATCTTACCAACTGGTTTGCACCTTTGGGGGAGTGGAATGCCCCAGAGAAAAAGAGGAGGTTGAGTGGATAAAGGTAGAGGAAGAATAAATGAATTTGTTCGCAGTAGAGGTATCTTTATTATTGATAATGCAAACCTCACTTTAGACGAATTACTAATTTTAGAAAAAGGACTTACATTTGCTCCAAATGTTCCTGTTAAACCTTTTGATCTATTTATAGATCTTAACAAATTTATTCAAAAATTATCATTAAAAAGGTTTTTTGCTAAAAAAGAAAGAGGAAGACAGACCACAAATACATTGAAACAAGAGAGAATCAGAACAGACCCCTTTTTAAAGCTAAATCAACCTTTTGCCCTACCGAAAAAGGGAGTCAAATAGAAGCCTTTGCCAAAATGATAAATAACGATTTAGAGAAAATGAACCTTTAACGGAACCGCTGGCACCCCGACCTGGTACCTTCCGCTGACTGATGCTCCTAGTGCTTTCCGAGGACTACAAGCACTCTACCCAACACCATAACCACTGCAGACCCCAAGAACCGCCGCAGCTTGGTTGGGGTCTCGCCGTCTCCACCCACTCTGGACCCAAGACCAGGGTCCATCTTCCAGTAGGTCGACCTCTCCAAATTCCAGAGAGCAGGAACAGGAACAAGCTCTTAGCAGAGCTTAGTGATTATACCCTGGGGAGTATAGTGATTAGAGCAATCCCCAGAGTGTAGTTCTCCAATCCCCCAAACATGAGCCAAGGCTTCAAGAAAGGTACAAGATGATCTGCTTTTAATGACCACATACTGGCTTTTATGCAAGTCCCCATGCAAGGAGACATCCCACAGGGTGGGACACAATACAACCAATTCTTTACAGGAAAACCGTAAAACACACCCAGCCCCAACATACAATCCCTCCCCTCTGCCTGTGATATAATTACTGAACACAATGGGTTAATGTAATTTATCACAGGCAGGAAAAATACACTTTCTACACATATACTGTAACTTTACAGATATGCATCATATTCACATAAAATATACATATTCAGAATCAGCATACTTTAAATATAAACATAACCAAAAATCATACAAATCCATCCAGTGAATAAAAAGTTAGACGGAAGTCCTTTATGACCGACCGCAAGCACATTTCCTGCCCAAAACAGTTCCATAGATTTGGGCTGTGTGGTCAGTCTATTTTACACAGAAAAATGACTAAGTCCCTGTGGCAAACCTAGCCACTTGGACATTATACAGAGACTGTGGCTTTAAGGATTGCCTGTATGGCTGTGGGGATATGTATGTTCCTGGGTGTAATGTATGCTGACTGTATTGTATTGCCTGTACAGGGAGTGCAGAATTATTAGGCATGTTGTATTTTTGAGGATTAATTTTATTATTGAACAACAACCATGTTCTCAATGAACCCAAAAAACTCATTAATATCAAAGCTGAATATTTTTGGAAGTAGTTTTTAGTTTGTTTTTAGTTTTAGCTATGTTAGGGGATATCTGTGTGTGCAGGTGACTATTACTGTGCATAATTATTAGGCAACTTAACAAAAAACAAATATATACCCATTTCAATTATTTATTATTACCAGTGAAACCAATATAACATCTCAACATTCACAAATATACATTTCTGACATTCAAAAACAAAACAAAAACAAATCAGTGACCAATATAGCCACCTTTCTTTGCAAGGACACTCAAAAGCCTGCCATCCATGGATTCTGTCAGTGTTTTGATCTGTTCACCATCAACATTGCGTGCAGCAGCAACCACAGCCTCCCAGACACTGTTCAGAGAGGTGTACTGTTTTATCCTTGTAAATCTCACATTTGATGATGGACCACAGGTTCTCAATGGGGTTCAGATCAGGTGAACAAGGAGGCCATGTCATTAGATTTTCTTCTTTTATACCCTTTCTTGCCAGCCACGCTGTGGAGTACTTGGACGCGTGTGATGGAGCATTGTCCTGCATGAAAATCATGTTTTTCTTGAAGGATGCAGACTTCTTCCTGTACCACTGCTTGAAGAAGGTGTCTTCCAGGAACTGGCAGTAGGACTGGGAGTTGAGCTTGACTCCATCCTCAACCCGAAAAGGCCCCACAAGCTCATCTTTGATGATACCAGCCCAAACCAGTACTCCACCTCCACCTTGCTGGCGTCTGAGTCGGACTGGAGCTCTCTGCCCTTTACCAATCCAGCCACGGGCCCATCCATCTGGCCCATCAAGACTCACTCTCATTTCATCAGTCCATAAAACCTTAGAAAAATCAGTCTTGAGATATTTCTTGGCCCAGTCTTGACGTTTCAGCTTGTGTGTCTTGTTCAGTGGTGGTCGTCTTTCAGCCTTTCTTACCTTGGCCATGTCTCTGAGTATTGCACACCTTGTGCTTTTGGGCACTCCAGTGATGTTGCAGCTCTGAAATATGGCCAAACTGGTGGCAAGTGGCATCGCGGCAGCTGCACGCTTGACTTTTCTCAGTTCATGGGCAGTTATTTTGCGCCTTGGTTTTTCCACATGCTTCTTGCGACCCTGTTGACTATTTTGAATGAAACGCTTGATTGTTCGATGATCACGCTTCAGAAGCTTTGCAATTTTAAGAGTGCTGCATCCCTCTGCAAGATATCTCACTATTTTTGACTTTTCTGAGCCTGTCAAGTCCTTCTTTTGACCCATTTTGCCAAAGGAAAGGAAGTTGCCTAATAATTATGCACACCTGATATAGGGTGTTGATGTCATTAGACCACACCCCTTCTCATTACAGAGATGCACATCACCTAATATGCTTAATTGGTAGTAGGCTTTCGAGCCTATACAGCTTGGAGTAAGACAACATGCATAAAGAGGATGATGTGGTCAAAATACTCATTTGCCTAATAATTCTGCACTCCCTGTATTAGCTATCTGCCAAAAGCAGATAGCTGTATTTCATTTCGTTTCACGAACGGCACATTTGCGGGCCGTTTGTGAACCGAATAAACCACCGTGTAATAGCCCACACATTAAGAGACGTGTGGCGCTTATTAACCGATTGCAACAATCTCCTAGGTGGCTGTCGTTTGACTACCGACCACGCGGCGGTCGGCCATCTTGGATCCTTTGTTCCTCAAGCGGTGTTTGGTCGTCGAGCGCGTGGTACTAAAAACGGCTACTCGACGGCGCGAACACCCCTGGACTTCCAGGCCGTTCGGTATTTTATTCCCCATATGCCAATCGGTCTTTTAAATGCATGTTTTGGTGAATGTTTTTTGTGCAGCGTTCGGTTGTTTTAGCTGGGATCTGAGCGGTAATCTCACGAATGATGCGCTCAGACCCCAGCTATCTACCGAACGTCCATTTGTGCAAATCAACCTAATATTCGAAAAGTTGTGTATTTTAATATAAATTGCCGGTTCTGCTGCACGGAGGGATAATCCACTTAACAGTACATTCCAGTGGGAGGATCCCTCTCGTGCAGTAGTGCCTGATGGGAGAAATGCTCTGTACTGTAAGTTCCCCACGTAGTCCACTCCTGGAATACCCCTGGGATAGGACTCAGGAAACCCCTTACATGGGGAATTGTATAAATTGTGGAGCCTGTGAATAAAGCCTCCGTTGACTCTCAGAACTGTGTTTCGTCCGGTTACTGGGAGATTTGGGATATTGCCTTACTTTTCATAGCTTGACTGTGGATTACCTTCTGAACCAGCGGAGATCGTGGGATTTAATATTGACGCTCCGCTACAGTCCCATTCGGAGCCGTTCGTGCATTTGGCTTAGTATAGTAGTGAGTTCAAACTGCCAAACGGGACTTAGTCTCTGCAGCTGGAAATTCAGTGTAGGAGAAGGTACAGGTCAGCAGTGTTCGCAGAAATGTGTAGCTGATTTCAGTTCCATGGATTTGGCTACACATACCGCTGACCTCGTTCGAATGAACAAAGATGGCCGCCGTCACGTGTTGGTTTGCACGAACTGTGGCCACCCAGCAGTCGGCAATTTACCTACAGCACACTTCCACTTCTGGGTGGTCCGCCTGTGTGGTACCTGGTTCAGTAAGCCCCATTTACTGAACCAAGTGGGAGAAAGCCATAGACAAAGTATTTTAACGGTCTGGGGACATAGTCTTAAAGGGGCATTGTCACACAAAGTCTCAATATGTCCCCAGACGGTTCTTAAAGGGCCAGCATAGTCCAATACAAGTCCACAAATCACAATGCAGTTCTTAAAGGGCCAGCAGCAGCACAATATAAATCCATTATTATTATTATTATTATTATTGCCATTTATATAGCGCCAACAGATTCCGTAGCACTTTACAATATTATGAAAGGGGATTTAACTATAAATAGGACAATTACAAATAAACTTACAGGAACAATAGGTTGAAGAGGACCCTGCTCAATCGAGCTTACATTCTATAGGAGGTGGGGTGTAAAACACATTAGGACAGGAATGTGCAATCAAATAAGGTGGGCTGCCCTTTAGGAGAGGGCAAGAGACGGGTATGTGAGGTAGGGGTTAGTCTTGGAGGCCATAAGCTTTCCTAAAGAGATGGGTTTTAAGGCACTTCTTAAAAGATGCAAGACTAGGGGAGAGTCGGATGGCGGTAGGCAGGCTATTCCATAGGAAGGGAGCCGCCCGCGAGAAGTCCTGCAAGCGCGAGTTGGCCGTACGGGTGCGGACAACGGACAGGAGGTGGTCACGGGCAGAGCGGAGAGACCGAGAAGGGACATACCTGTGGATCAGTGAGGAGATATAAGAGGGGCTAGAGTTGTTCAGTGCTTTATAGGTGTGAGTTAGTGCCTTGAATTGACTCCTATAGCACACAGGAAGCCAATGTAAGGACTGGCAGAGGGGTGAGGTGTGAGAGAACCGACTAGAGAGGAAAATCAGTCTAGCAGCAGCATTCATTACAGACTGTAGGGGTGCAGTGCGGCTTTTGGGAAGACCAAGCAGGAGAGGGTTACAATAATCCATGCGTGAAATTATTAGAGCATGGACAAGCTCCTTGGTAGTATCTGGTGCAAGAAAGGGGCGGATGCGGGCTATGTTTTTAAGATGGAATCTACAGGATTTGGCAACATGCTGGATGTGAGGCTCAAAGGTGAGACCAGAGTCAAGTATGACGCCAAGACAGCGCGCTTGCAAGGATGGGCTGATGTTGGTACCACAAACTTGAAGGGAGAGCGAGAGAGGAGGATCAGTATTAGGAGGAGGAAAGACAAGGAGCTCAGTTTTTGAGAGATTGAGTTTCAGAAAGCGGGAGGACATCCAGTCAGAGATGGAAGAAAGGCAAGCAGTGACACGTTGCAGGACAGCAGGGGAGAGGTCCGGGGAGGAGAGATATAGCTGGGTGTCATCAGCGTACAGGTGGTAGTGGAAACCAAATGAGGTAATAAGTTTGCCAAGAGAGGCAGTGTAAAGAGAAAATAGAAGGGGACCAAGGACGGAGCCTTGGGGGACTCCAACCGAGACAGGGCGAGGGGAGGAGGTATCATTAGAAAAAGAGACACTGAATGAGCGTTGGGAGAGATAAGAGGAAAACCACGAGAGGACAGAGTCACAGAGACCAAGCGATTGCAGAGTTTGAAGAAGGAGAGCATGATCAACGGTGTCAAAGGCCGCCGAGAGGTCAAGAAGAATTAGTATGGAGTAGTGGCCTTTGGATTTAGCTGCGATTAGCCCAAATAATGTTTGTAAAGTGCCATACAACCCAGGGCCGTAGTCATGAGGCAGGAGGCTGGCAATCAGGCTCCTCCAACAGCCAGGGGCAAAGGGCAACTTGTCACCTAAAAATCCAGTGACAAAAGGCATTTCGTCACAGAACCCAAAGATAAAAATTTTAACTTGACCATTAAAGAAAATGTTTAAAAAAATCTTAAACAAAGAGAGGATATTGTGATTAAAAGTGCCGACAAGGAATCGTTACGCCTCCTAGGAGATGTAGACACATATGGTAAGCTAAAAGAAAATCCTAACAAACAAAAAGTTAAAAGATTTTTTCTAGCATTATAAAAGCCTAAATATTCTTTGTAACGGATCACCTGGCACCCCGACTGGGTACCTCCGTTCAAGGATGCTCCTAGCACTTCCTGAGGACTCCAAGCACTGCAGCAGACACCTCAACCACCGAACCGTAGGAGCATATGAATGTTGTATACAGCCGAATAGGAAAAACCATACGGATGGGTTTAGACTCCTAGCAGTCAAACTGGAACAGCATACAATAAATCCTCCCCCAATAATGAGACGACACTTCACTTTGAGGGTTAAGCAGGAACTAACTGTACTGGCACATACAGCCTCTTTTATTCCCAATCCACAAATTTAGTACTGCCCACAGGGTTTTACAGAACAACCAATAACACTTACATTACAGAAAGACACTCCCACACAAAATCCTCCCCTCTGCCTGTGATACAATTACCTTACACAATGGGTAATTTAATTATCACAGACAGAGAAATACAGTTTCATAAAACACATCACAGGTACCCCAAAACATGCAATAACCCCATAAAAAATCATATATCCTTGGAACTGGGGGATCTGGGTGAACCACATATCCAAAATTCACCCAGATCCGTTCAGTACTTTGGAAAATACAGTTTAATGCAGATTCTGCAGAACATATACAGGCTAAATGAAAAACAATCACTGTATAATGTGTCCCCTGCTGTATAGTCCAAAACCACTGCACGATGTCTCTGTGCACCAAATACTGGCGAGATGGCACCGTGTTGAAAAGTCCAAAAAGTGTCTGTGAGTTAAAATGGCCACCATCCATTGTTCTCACCATGTGCTTCATCCATTGTTCTCACCATGTGCCTCTGATACAGGAAATGGTACACCCAGTAACTCCACAGTATGTCCCCATATGGTTCTTAAAGGGCCAGCAGCAGCACAACACAAATCCCTTATGCCCAAATCATGTCTTTAAAGGGCAATACATCCCAGGGGCCATAGTCACATGGCAGGAGGCTGGCAATCAGTCTTCTCCAATGCCCAGTGGCGAGGTTGGTTTTGCCACATTCTTAATGACAAACTTTTTTCTTTTTTATATTTAGACTTCCCTAGGATCCCTACTTTTTACCAAAAGTACATAAATCCATCTCTGAACCACCAGGACGCCCTATTATTAGTGGCGTGGATTCACGAACATGTAGGTTGTCCGAATTTGTTGATTCCTCCCTCCAAAAATACACTCAAAGTGCTAGATCTTATCTTAAGGATACAAAACACCTTATCCAAGACTAGATTGTATTGAATGGAGGGAGGACTACATATGGGCAACCCGTCACTTCTTTGTACACGATTATTGACCATACCCTTGGCCTAAAGGCCGTGAAACGTGCTTTGGATTTAGATAAGAACTTATCCTCTCTTTTTGGACAGTTTATTTTGGAAAGTATACAGTTTATTTTAACCCATAATTTTTTTTTTAGCTTTAACAGTAATTTTTATTTACAATTGAAGGGCAATGCCATGGGTACCAAGTTCGCACCGAGTTACGCCAACATATTTATGGATTAAGACACCCCTAGTGTCTTTAAACGAAACCGCCGTTTAGACGACCTTCCCCTTCTGCAGTATACATAATCCTCGTTCGCATAACCTGTAGTGCATGAACCAAGCTCAGGGGAAGCGGCAATCTCCCGACCGGGATCCGTGAACGGCTCCAAACTCCCGAACGGCAATCCACGAACTACTACTAACCGCCGAACAATAACATCCTCCAAGCGGCTTTCGGTTCCATCCAGCAGTCTCTAAACGTGAAGAAGAAATCCCCCCAATAACGAGACGGAAGCTCCGCATTGAGGGTCAAACAGGATCTGGCTTTACTGTGGGCTACCTGCCCGTATTTATGCAGGTCTCCCCTGATGGCGGTCCTGGTTATGGTTATCCCGATGGCCAGTATATGCTGCTACTGTTATCCGATATTTGGTACATGCTTTTACTGTTTTCCCGATATCCGGTATATGCTGTTACTGTTTGTGATGAACTGAACCTTGTTTCGGGTTCTTGGAGGGGCCTGCATGCCAGCCTCCTGCCTCAGGACTATGGGCCTTGCGATATGCCTTGCCCAATGCACTTTAAAAGGCTCTGTTCATGTGAAGTATGTACTTTTGTACTCCAGACAGTGACCGACCATTAACCCCGATTCCCTGGAACTGTTTTGGGCATAGGACCATGTGCAAAGTCAGTAAAAAAATAAGAAATCCAGGAAATTCCTGAACTGATCTGCGTGATTTTTGGATATGTTGGTCACCCAGATAAGGGGATGTAACGTTTGTGGGGGTTTTGTGTGGTTTAAGATATTTTGGGGGGGTTTGTAAAAATGTATGTTTTTTCTGTGCTTGGATTAGATTAGTACAGTTCCTGATCCAATTGTCTCCCAGGCACAGAGAAGGGATTATCTGATTTTGTATGGGAGTGTCCTGGACCCGAGAGTCAATGTGACTGTGTATTTATTTCTACTGTTATTTACTCTCAGATCCAGGGGGCAGTGCCCCTTGCATGGGGACTGTCATAAAAGGCCAGTTGTGTCTACCATTAAACAGAGATTCGTTTTACCCTTCATGAGTTCGAGGCTCATGTTTGGGGGATTGGAGATTGCTATAATCACTATACTCACTTGGATCACAACACTGCTTCGCTCTCTGGACTAGGAGAGTTCTACCCACTGGAAGCTGGATCCTGGTCTTGGGTCCAGGGTGGGTGGAGGACAGCGAGACTCCAACCAAGCTGCGTCAGTTTGTGGGGTTTATGGAGGTTTTGGTGTTCCAGTGCAGTGCTTATGGTGCTCGCAAGTACTTGTAAGCAGCAATTGACAGAGGTACCCGTTCGGGGTGCCAAGCAGTCTGTCACATGCTGTTAATGTTATCCCGATATCCGGTACATGCTGTTAATGTTATCCCGATATCCGGTACATGCTGTTAATGTTATCCCGATATCCGGTACATGCTGTTACTGTTATCCCGATATCCGGTACATGCTGTTACTGTTATCCCGATATCCGGTACATGCTGTTACTGTTATCCCGATATCCGGTACATGCTGTTAATGTTATCCCGATATCCGGTACATGCTGTTAATGTTATCCCGATATCCGGTACATGCTGTTAATGTTATCCCGATATCCGGTACATGCTGTTAATGTTATCCCGATATCCGGTACATGCTGTTAATGTTATCCCGATATCCGGTACATGCTGTTACTGTTATCCCGATATCCGGTACATGCTGTTACTGTTATCCTGCTATCCGGTACATGCTGTGTAGCGGAGAGCTGGTCTTTCACAGGTTAACTCCACTAAAGATCCCAATAAGGCTCAGGAACAAGTTATAAAATACCATAGGAGAATAATCGCAGCAAGCTAGGTAATCCACGAAGATCCCAATACGGATCCCAATGACTGGACGACACACAGCATCAGGAGCAGAACTGACTTTTAATGCACACAACTTCCTTATAAAGCATTCTCCCATGCAAGGGAGGGATTTGCAATAATTGGTACAGTAGCCAATCCTCCAAGAGTTGCCACCCACACATCCCCTCCCCTTAGTGTGACACATAATCCCCTTATGCAGGACACAAATTCCTTGAGTTTCTGGATGTACCCCTAAACGTAGGGGTACCCCTTTAAATGTTACATCCCCTGGTAGCCCTGATCTGGGTGAGACACATATCCAAAAATCACCCAGATCGGACCAGGGGGTCGGGAAATTTATGGAAGTACAAATGACCGACCGCGCTGGGTTTACCAGCCAAAAAGGGCTCCATGCGTTTTGGCCCTGCGGTCGGTCACACAAAAGGGAATGTAACATGCGAATGACTTGTGTTAGGAGAGCTGGGGAGGTTTTGTGTAATTTCCCTTGTTCGTGGGATTCAAACTACCGAACGAGAAACCGTTCGGTAGTTTGCATACGAATTGGCTGCAGTGTTTGTCTGACTGAGTGTCCGATTTGGGTTCCAGACACTCGACGGCAAAACACAGCTGTTCGGGAGTTTTAAAATGGCGTGTTTGTCTCCCGAATGGCGGCCACCCAGAGAACAAAGGACCCACTACACGAACCGTCAATTACCCGTTTGCAACATTGTTGCGAACAGCAATTGGAGGCACACTTATTACAGGGGTGGTCTGATTGTTCGGTAGTTTAATTCGCATAATACTGGAGTGATTCTACCAAACAATCAGGCGAATGCTGCATACACTTCACATATACAGATTACAATTTAACCGAATACATAGACATAAATGCACTTTTTAGGACAGCCCAATGCCATCCGATACATGCTGTTACTGTTATTCCACCATATGACGTATCTGCTGTCATATTATTGATTTAGCACACTATATAATAATCCATTGGTAGGTTGTCCCAGGATTGTCGTAGTTGATGAATTGCTACATTATTGAACCATGCTGCAGTATTGCCAATATTAGACCGATATAAATGGTCTCTGAATGCTCCTTACGCAATGTATAGTGTCGAACAGTGCACAAGGGGTGTTAAACGGCCATATGAAGATTATCAATGTGTACTATGGGTCATATTTTATAGGCTGCTACAAGATGTGTGTATGTGTATTAAGTGTCTTGAAACTAAGCTTTCTAGCTCTAACAGGTACAGACCAACATTCCCTTTGGCAAAATACACAATGACCGAGTTGCACGAATGAAACGTGTAACCTGCACGGACTTTCCCGCATTCGTCCTGAGTGACACGTCTCGGAATGCAGAAAACCTGTTTTACTCTACAAATAGGTTACAATGTGCGGGTGTCAGATGGTAGTCAGAAACAAGATGGGGCTAAATAAAGGGTGCTATTGTGCTGACAGGGTGAACGATCGTATGCAGGTCACGTGATTTGCATTTATATGTTTATTAATCACATTTTTATTCATTTTCTTCCCAGATAAATCAGATGACCGTGCGGGCCAAATGTAAGACTTTTCATTATATCGCCTGCTCTCGTCCCTCAATCTTTCTCCTCCTGAATTCGCCGCTGGGGTTTCTGAATTTCTTACTTTCTCTTCCTAAACCCAACTCTGTAATGTTCTGAGCTTGTTATCATGAATACGAATTGTTCTGACTGGATTCCAGTGTTTATGGGGTCACTGCACTGAATTCCACACATTCCTGTTAGTTACAATAATATTGTATATTGAATCGACACATAAACGATTTATGTAATGAAAAAAGGACTGACCTCTAAATCCACATGATCTAGACCAGAGGTAGGCAACCTTTTAGCAGCACTGTGCCGATATAGGATTGTGATGTCCCGTAGCGCGCCGGTCCTATTTTTTTAAATTGAGGTGTGTATGCTGCCGTATTCTGCTTGTATTATTTATCCTGTAATTGCTTTGTATCGTTGTATTTGTGCGTATATGAGCTATTATATTGTATATGTTCATGAGTAGATTGTGGTATTGTGTATGATACATATGAATGTGGGCTGTGTATTGGGGCAGCTTGTGGAATTGTGTGTGGATGGAAATGTCACCTTGTGTGTTTGGTAGTGTGTGTATGTGTGGGGGCTGTTTGGGGTATAGCATGTGAGAGCTGCATGTGGGGTTGTGTGCATGTATGTGGATTGTTAGAGGTGTTGCGTTTGTGCGGATTGTGTGTATGTTTGTGTGTGGGCTGTCCGTATTATTTGTATGAGGGGAGGGTCTTTCTGCATTTCTGTGTACATCTAGCAGTGTGGGTGGATTCCCTGGGTTCCAGTGGGGAGCAGGCCGGCCAGGTACAGGTCAAGGACAGGAGCTGCAACAACAACTGCAGGTTTCTCTACTACTGTGTTGATTCCCATTCACAAGTGCTGGAATGAAGTGCTCTGAGATCACTTCCTCTACGTGCTGCAATGCATAAATTGAGGATAGGCATAAATTGTCCTTCACCACCTCTTCGTATTAGCATATATCTGAAGTTGTACTGGGACTCCTGATAGGCCAGAGCCTGTTTGGCTCTAGCAGCCTTGAGTGCCGTGCATGGCACTAGTGCCGTAGGTTGCCTACCCCTGATCTAGACGCAAGACATCCTTGGCTTAGAGCAAACATTGCTGCACTCGATAACATCCTAATTTGATGAAAATGTGTGTGTGTTACCAGAACCTTCTTGAAGGTTAAAGGGACGCTATAGCCACCAAAACAACTTTAGCTTAATGAAGCAGTTTTGGTGTATAGATCATACCCCTACAGTCTCACTGCTCAATTCACTGACATTCAGAAGTTTAATAACTTTGTTTATACAGCCCTAGTCACACCTCCCTGCACACTTTCACAGCCTTCGTAAACACTTCCTATAAGAAAGAGCTTATGTTTACACTTCCCTTATTACACAGTGTAGCGGAACGCCAATAATAAATCCACGAATTCCGCTGGTCCAGAAACGAATCCACAGTCAAGCGCTGACAACAACAAGGCAATATCCCCAACCTCCCAATAACCGGACGAGACACAGTTTTGGGAGTCAACTGACAATCCTTTAATCGGCACGACAATTTATACAAGTCCCCATGCAAGGGGTTTCCTGAGTCCCTCCCCAGGGGCACTCCCAGAGGGGACTACATGGGGGACTTACAGTACAACATATTTCTCCCATCAGGCATTGCTGCACGAGAGGGATCATCCTCCCAGAATGCACCGTTAAGGGGATTATCCCCTCGTGCAGCAGAACCGGCAATTCACACAAAAATCTATAACTTTTAAAATACACGGTGGATTTGCACGAATGGACGTTCGGTAGATAGCTGGGGTCTGGGCGCATCATTCGTGAGATTGCCGCTCAGATCCCAGCCAGAATAACCGAACGCCGCACAGAAAACACATTTCTTTCAAAACATACGAAAAGAACCGATTACTTTTAGTGAACACGGTTCTGAAACTCCCGAACGTCCTGGAGGCTCAGCGGTGTTCGTGCCGTCGAATAGCTATTGGTAATACTATGCGTACGACAACACGGACCCGCTGAGGAACAAAGGATCCAAGATGGCCGACCGCCGCATGGTCGGTAGTCGAACGACGGCCACCCAGGAGAGCCTCTAATTACCGATTGCAACAATGTTGCAATCGGTTAACTAGCGCCACACGCCTCTAAGTGTGTGGGCTATGAGGGGGTATCGCGTTCGCCTCACGAACGGCCCTCCAAAGTGCCGTTCGTGAAACGAACGGGAATCCCCATACACCACCATTGGCATTCGGCTAAACAGTAATTACAGTCTCTGCAGAAAATACATCAAGCACATACATAAGAATAAAGCGCATAACGACTTCCTACGAAAGGCACTGAGAAAGGTTGACAAACTAAAGAAGGGACAGACGATGATATGCGGGGACTTTAACTGTGTGTTAGACCCTGACCTAGACAGATCAGGGACACCGGGCTCCCACCCAAGAGACAAGCTCCTAGGGGACAAACTGACGACGCTCCTCCATCTCCATAACCTGCATGACACCTGGCGGGCACTCTACCCAGCCTCTAGGGACTACACCTTTTACTCCAAGGTCCATGACCAATATTCGCGCATCGACATGTGTTGGGTCGACACTAAAACCCTGGATACCCTAGCGGAGGTCGCTATTGCCCCGATAACCTGGTCAGACCATGCCCCCCTCACATCATCATTTACCACACTACACCCAGTCCGAGGACGGGGGCAATGGAGGCTCAATGAGTCCCTCATAGATAACCCTGAGAGGGCCTCTGAGATCCAGAAATCACTAACACATTACTTCGAAGTCAATCACTACAATCACACGAGCGTCACCACGACATGGCTAGCCCACAAGGCAGTCACCCGTGGAGCACTCATACAGATGGGGACAAAACTGAAGCGCCAACTATCTGAAAAAAGTGACTCCCTACTGAAGGAATTACAGTTAGCCGAATCACGACACAAAGCCTCACCCACTGAACCCCATAGACTCGAAGTCCAAAACATTAGATCCACGTTAGAAACACTACAAATGCAACGGGTAGAGAGAGCCATTAGGAAGATGAAAACAACTTACTATAGGCAGGGGAATAGAGCTGGTAAACTGCTGGCCTCTCAGCTTAAGGCGAGAAGCTCCCAGGTAAAAATCCCCTATATCAAGGATGAACATGGAACCAAAATCATGAACCCCAAAGCGATTGTAGACGAATTTGCTACTTTTTACGCAAAATTATACAATCTCTCCGGGGATTCCACCCAGCACCAGCCCACCCCTCAGAACATCGCCACCTTCCTGGAGGGTATACATCTCCCCCAGCTCTCCACCGCGCAGGCCGCAACGATGACCACCCCGATCCTACCAGCCGAGATCACCAGGGCACTACGAGACGCCCCAGGACCGGACGGCTACTCCGTACACTATTATAAGGTGTTTGAGGACCAACTACTCCCCCACCTCACGGCATTATTTAACCACATTCTAGTCACGGGTAACATACCCCCAGAGATGTTGGAAGCCACAATTGTCACAATTCCCAAACCAGGCAAACCCACAGACCTATGTGCAAACTACCGCCCGATCTCGCTCCTCAATGCCGACACCAAACTGTTCGCCAAGGTCCTAGCAAACCGTATCCGACCCCTCCTAAGCCAACTCGTCTCACCTGAGCAGTCGGGCTTTGTCCCGGGCCGCCAGGTTGAGGACAACACCAGACGGGCCCTGGACATAATGGAACTCATGGACTCTGACCGGTTACAAGGCCTTATAGTTGCCCTAGATGCGGAGAAAGCCTTCGACAGGCTCCACTGGGGCTATATGTCGGAGGTCCTGCGCAAGTTTAATTTTCCGCCCCAATTCCTGACTGGACTCTTATCCCTGTACACTTCCCCCCGGGCGACTGTCATGAGCTCTGGCTTCGTCTCTAGACGCTTTGATCTGACGAACGGCACACGACAGGGCTGCCCACTCTCGCCCCTCATATTCATTCTCGCAATGGAACCCCTACTCCACAAAATCAAGGCAAACTCTAACATCGCGGGGGTCCCCTCACCAACGGGACAACATAAACTAGCAGTGTTTGCGGATGACATCCTCCTTTTTCTCACCAGGCCCTCAGACTCACTCCCCACTCTACTGCACCTTTTGCACGACTACGGCCGTGTATCTTACTATAAAAACAACATAGCAAAAACACAGGTGCTACCCATGAACCTGCCCAGATCCCAACTTGAATCTCTTAAAGTACTCCACCCCTTCGAATGGAGGAAGGACACCCTCTCTTATTTAGGCACACAGCTGACACCCTCAAAAACCAAACTCATAAGACATAACCATAGGAAATTGATGGGAGACATAGAACGACGGCTGGATAGCTGGGGCACCAAAAACACATCTTGGCTAGGACGTATAATGCCATCAAAATGGTCATCCTCCCACAAATACTATTTCTTTTTAGAGCCCTACCGATTACCCTCCCCAAGTACACCCTCCGGGCATTCCAAAGCCTTATTAATGCGCACATATGGAAACGGAAACCACCAAGGGTATCTCTGGCGAACATCAGTATGGTTATGGGAGGAGGTGGGGTGGGTGTGCCCCACATAACCAAATACTATCTAGCGACACACCTGGCCCAGATGGCACGCCTTCTGGCTCCCTCAGACTACCCAATGTGGTTCCACCTAGAGAGTGCATTCAGCGCGCCTCTATCCCTCGGCGACCTACTGTGGACCACGACAAAGGCCCAACCCCATTATCCCAAGCTACTCTCGACATCGAGGGGATCACTCCAGGTGTGGCTCAGATGGGCCCCAAAAATGACCGGTGGGAACATAGAAGCCCTTGCCCCGCTGACTACTCTCCAGCACCACACTCACGACCTCCCCTTGCAGGGATGGATAGGACAAGGAGTGACCAGAATATCACATCTCCTGGGAATAGATGGTCTACTACCATTCCCCGACCTCCAGAAAAAATACCTCATACCTAACAAGGAGATCTTCACATACATTCGTATTAAACACATAATAGGAGACGTCAAAAAACTAACCATGCTCACACAACCCCACAACTGTTTTGACACGATGTGCCTGGGCCAAAAAACCCCCAAAAAGCCATTGTCCCTATGTTACCATCGCCTATTAGACTTAGACAGGCCAACAAAACAATCCTACATGTTACATTGGGAAAGGGAGCTGAAAAGTACCTTTGAGCCGCACAGATGGATGAGGGCCATGTCATTAGTAAAAAAAGCCACACACTGCCTAGACCACGTAGAAGCGGCCTACAAGTTATGGCTTCGATGGTACTATACGCCTCAACGGCTGGCCGAAATATACCCGGGCTCCCGGGCAACGTGCTGGCGCTGTAACCAACAAGAAGGCACCCTAAGCCATATATTCTGGTACTGCCCTGCACTCAGCCAATACTGGCAACAAATCCAAGATCTGATAAAACTCAGAGTAGGGATAGACCTACCACCTGCCCCTGAACACTACCTGCTCCATATGATGCCACCCGAAATAACAGCCCACGAGGCCACACTGATCACCCACATCACGCTTGCTGCAAAGCAACGAATAGCTGCCCTATGGAAATCCACCTTAGCACCAGACATACAGTCGGTAATTACCAAAGTGAATCTCACCCAACAGTATGAGGAAATGTCGCACACGATTAGTGGTACCCTACTGAAGTATAAGGGCATTTGGTCCAAATGGTAGATGACCGTGACAGCATGGCGACGAACACCTCCCTCTAATACACATGTATAGGGGAGCATCCCGAAACCCCCCCCCCCTCTTTTTTCCCCCTAGTTCCCGACATCTCCCACCTACTTCCATCCTCCCCCCCCCCCTTTTTTTCTTCTTGAGAAATCAAGGGTTATAGCCACGTTGGCAAACCTCTCAACTCTGAGGAAACCAGTAGAGCAATTACGGAATAACAGCCTATGGAGCTGTTGTATATGTGGCACCCTGAAGCATCGCTTGAATAATTAGGTAACTGGAAATCAATTGCCACTCAGATCTGTTCCTGTACCCGTTTCTTACGGCTCCAATGTATTAGATCCTACTGTGTAATACTATGATGTTGAACCCTCAATAAAAATGATATATACAAAAAAAAAAGAATAAAGCGCATATCTCCCCAGACCTGTAGGCAACCCTTAAAGGCACAGTCTCTAGTTATAGTTCAAGTGGCTAGGTTTGCCACACACAGTCTGTTTAATTTTGAATTTCTTATCTCCTGCTCTGTTAATTGCTTGCTAGACCTTGCAGGATCCGATTGTATGTGATTAAAGTTAAATTTAAAGACCAAGAGATAAAAACTTGTAAAGTAAGTTAACATCGGATGAAAAAAGAACAGGTGGAAGCGAAATACTATATCGAAAGTATCTAGGACAGACACTACGGGGTAACCCTTGGAGAAAATTGGAAAACAGAAAAATGTGATCTGTCCTAATAGCATCACTGGAATAGACAAAATATATTAAAATATAATATTTAATGGGTATAATTAAAAGGGAGTAACTGAAAGGCATGGGAAAATAATGGGGTAATAAAAAGAAAATAGAAAAGAATTCGCTGTACCATTGCTATATAGAAGAAGGAAATCTGAATGGCAAAACCACCGGGATTAAAAAGAGCGAATATACTGCTAAATTACTATATTGGAGAAATGTGTAAAGAAAAGTATTTAACAATTTAACCAGGTCCCTAAATAGGAAGTGCAACACAGAGCAAAGAAACAAAGTAGCCATCTGTGCAGTAACAGCATATCTCGTTAGTAGCAAGAGACTATAGTACTAGGTGAGCCTCAAAAAGGAGGGGACCATCACCTAAATGTCTTAAAAAATGGATATATATCCCTATAGTAGCAGTATATAGATAGAGCAATATTAGGATAAGTAGGTAGATTGCAGAATGTGCATAGGATACCTTGAGAGAATAGAAACAATATGAGGTGGAGCAGATCTAAGGCATAGGTAATCCCTAAATCTGTATCTTCAAGGGCACAAATATACCTGATGGTGAAACCACCCAATACTAATTCGTTCTAAGTAATCCCTAAATCTGTGCCTTCGAGGGCACCTAATAAGCTAAACGCTGCTATCTATATAGAAGGTAAAATGAATACCCACTTTCCCCGCTGGCCTCTGTAATTAAAGTATCGAGATAGAATAAATACGAATGACAGATAATGCCAATCTGGAGAAGTAATGTCTGTCTGCAGGGTAGGAGTTTAACACTGAGCCCCAAGTTAACATCGGATTGCTAATGAAACCGTTCTTTCATGCAGGTTGTCAGTCACAGCCATGGGAGGTATGACTAGGGCTGTATAACCCGTAAACGTAAAGTGATTTAACTCCTACATGGCAGAGAATTGAGCCCGTGAGACTGCAGGGGCATGATCGATACACAAACGGCTTTAAGATAAAATTGTCTTGTGACAAGAGTGTCCCTTTAATTTAGCAGTTTGTGTGTTTAATAATTTCACCCTTAATATGTATTATTTTGTTACATAATCTGTGTTTCTCTGTCTCAGTCTCTGTGTCCCAGGGTTGGGGTCGGATGTTCGATGTCTTGGACCCTGTGGGGCAGAGATTATTTCAGGCCAAGCAGGAGTATCAGTGTTGTGGACCGGTGTATAATGTAAAAATCTCCGATAACAGCGACAGAGATGTTCTGGAACTGATCCAGGAGTGTGCGTGTACCTGCACGCGGCAGGTGAGACGGTGCTGTGGATTTCACGGATGGCATATTTATCTGGACATAAGCAGACTGGATTTACACAAAGCACGTTAGCAATGTTTGTCCTCTGTGAGAATGTGCATAAAGTGCCTTGTTTGCATTTAGATCATGTTTAGTATGAAGGGTGACAGCCAGAAATCACACAGACTGGGGATGAGGTCAGGAAACAGAGCCAATAGGAGCAGTGAGCGTTCTCCAATACTGGCTGTGAAGACTTGTAGTCTCATGTTGTAAGCATAT
Organism: Pelobates cultripes; assembly: GCA_933207985.1. Taxonomy (NCBI): domain Eukaryota; kingdom Metazoa; phylum Chordata; class Amphibia; order Anura; family Pelobatidae; genus Pelobates; species Pelobates cultripes. Next base: position 2,451,821 of record OW240914.1, on the reverse strand, counting down.
TAGAAATCTTTCATTGTCTTATTTTAATGCGTAGCAGCAATCTCTCTCTGTCTCTCTCTGTGACAGCTGCAGGTCTATAGTCTTACTGGAGACCTACTTGGAAGTGTGAGGTTACACCTGGACTCGTTTGTTACACATCTCTCATTGCGAAATCCTGCTGACGAGGTTCTGCTGTTAATCATCGGACCCAGTTTTCAGACCAATATATTTGGGAATTCCAACTTTGAGGTAGAAAGCTTTGCCAGGGGGCAGTGTACATACAGTGTCAGTGATACAGACAAGAGGCGCTATACATTCAGTGTCAGTGATACAGACAGGGGGGGCGCTGTACATACAGTGTCAGTGATACAGACAGGGGGCGCTATACATGCAGTGTCAGTGACACAGACGGGGGCGCAGTGTATACATGCAGTTTTACAGACAGGGGGCGCTGTACAAACAGTGTCAGTGATACAGACAGGGGGCGCTGTACATACAGTGTCAGTGATACAGACGGGGCGATGTACATGCAGTGTCAGTGATACAGACAGGGGGGCTGTACATGCAGTATCAGTGATACAGACAGGGGGCGCTGTACAGGCAGTGTCTGATACAGACGGGACGCTATACACGCAGTGTCTGATACAGACAGGGGACGCTATACACGCTGTGTCTGATACAGACAGGAGACGCTATACACGCAGTGTCTGATACAGACAGGGGACGCTATACACGCAGTGTCTGATACAGACAGGGGACGCTATACACGCAGTGTCTGATACAGACAGGGGACGCTATACACGCTGTGTCTGATACAGACAGGGGACGCTATACACGCAGTGTCTGATACAGACAGGGGACGCTATACACGTACAGGCAGTGTCTGATACAGACAGGGGGCGCTGTACAGGCAGTGTCTGATACAGACAGGGGACGCTGTACAGGCAGTGTCTGATACAGACAGGGGACGCTATACACGCAGTGTCTGATACAGACAGGGGACGCTATACACGCAGTGTCAGTGATACAGACAGGGGACGCTATACACGCAGTGTCAGTGATACAGACGGGACGCTGTACGTGCAGTGTCAGTGATACAGACAGGGGGCGCTGTACACGCAGTGTCAGTGATACAGACGGGACGCTGTACGTGCAGTGTCAGTGATACAGACAGGGGGCGCTATACGTGCAGTGTCAGTTATACAGACGGGGGCGCTGTACATGGAGTGTCAGTGATACAGATCTGTCTCTCGCCCACAGGTAAAGTCCCGAGATGAGCAGCACGTGGTGGGGATGATCAGGAATGAGAGTGAGCAGTTCTCTGTGTCTTTTCCTCTGGATCTGGATGTTACAGTGAAAGCCTTGTTATTGGGGGGCAGCTTCTTTCTGGTAAGTGTCCAGTGCACTGCGTCATCCAGAATAATCCAGCTATGTACTGTAATAATGGCTGAAATAGTTCTCTACCCCAGAATCTCCACCTGTCATGCAGATACCTGGTTTGGCTTTCATTTGTAAATAAAGATTTAGGAATCGGGTTGTCTATGTCTGCTGCAGACATGCTGGCGGCTGACTAGGCCAATGCGAGACCTTCAAATCCACAATGTCACGCTCCTTCATCTGTTTAATTTTATTCTCAATATCTGCATGGGGTGTGTTCTCGCAAGAGGTGACAGCCTGATGAATGGTGTGTCTCCAAGTCTTCCAATCGGAGGTTAGAGCAGACTGTTGATGTTGGAGACTTTGTACCTTTTCGTTGGTGCTCCTTTGTTGTGGTGTCCAGTGGCGAGTTCACATATAGGACCTTAGGTAAGGGATAATCTTCCATCCTGGAGACATGCCCTGCCCAGCGCAGCTGCAACTTCAAAAGCATTGCTTCGATGCTGGTGGTCTCTGCCTGTTTGAGAACTTCGATGTTGGTGATGAAGTCATTCCATTGAATGTTGAAGATTGTGCGGAGGCAGCGTTGGTGAAAGCAGTCAGAGTCACAGGAGATAGGTAACCTCTGACTTGGGGAATGGTTAGTATGACAGCTCTGTACTCAGGGCCAGCAGGGGGAGCCCGAAGGTGGGGGCGCCCAGAGGAGCCCTGTCACTGTATGGCAGAGCAGGCACCTTCTTACCTTAATGACCGGTGCCTGCTCTGCCATCAAATGCCGGTGCCCGGAGGAGAAAAAAAGGCGGCGAGGGAGGCTCTTCTTGCAGCCTCTCATTCCTCCCTCGCGTGCCCTCTGTGATGCTGGAAGCCGGAATATGACGTCATTCCGGCCCCATCACACTAAACGGCACGCTGGAGGAGTGAGACCCTAGGGATGTGAGTGTCTGTCAGTGAGTGTCAGTGTCTGTGTATCTGTCTGTCAGTGAGTGAGTGACATGAAGGGGCGGTAAAATGGATTTTTGCCTAGGGCGGGAAAAACCCATGCACCGGCCCAGTCTGTACTGACTTATTTTTGTGCCTCTCTTCAGATGTTTGTTGTGCCAGACTCTACTATACACTCTGCCAAATGCTCTGTTTGACTTTGCCAGTCTATCTATCTTGTGTTGATCTTGGCATGTAAAGAGGTGATGCACCCAAGGTAGTTGAACTGATCGACTCTCTTCAGCTCTGGTTCACCATATGTGACGGTAAACTTCATGAGGTCTAGGCTGGTAGAGGACTTCTGTCTTTTTCAGGCTTACTTCTAATCCAAAGAGCTCTGCAGCCTCTGTTATTCGCTGCAAAGCTGTCACTGTGTGTAAATCAAAGGCAGCATTGTCCACGAAAAGCAGCTGTCTGAGTTGGTTCACAGTCTTGGTGTGAACCCTTAGTCGCCTCCAGTAAAGTAAGCAGCCCTCAGTGTGGTAATGGATATAGACATCATTCTCTTTATCAAGGTGAAGCATCAAGCTGAAATAAATTGTGAAGAGAGTTTGTGCAAGAACACAGCCTTGTTTTACACCACTGCCTATAAGGAATGGTTCTGAGAAGTTGTTGCAGTGTCTGACTTGACCATATTGAACTTCGTGTAGCTAAATGATCATATTGGGGAACTTAGGAGGACATCCTAGACGTTGCGAAATTAACCACATACCTTTTTTTTCTCACAGTGTTGAACACTTTGGTGATGTGAATGACTGCCACGTAAAATACCTTGTTCTGTTCCCAACCTTTTTGGAGCTGTCTGAGAACAAATGCCTTTACGGTGGTGCTCGTTCTAGCTCTTAAGCCGCATTGGCTCTCTGGAAAGCGTTCTTCTGCAGTGGTGGGTACCAGTTTGTTCAAAAGTACCTGTAGCGGAACGCCAATTATAAATCCACGAATTCCGCTGGTTCAGAAACGAATCCACAGTCAAGCGCTGAAAACCATAAGGCAATATCCCCAACCTCCCAGTAACCGGACGAGACACAGTTCTGAGAGTCAACTGACAACCTTTTAATCGGCAGGACAATTTATACAAGTCCCCATGCAAGGGGTTTCCTGAGTCCCTCCCCAGGGGCACTCCCAGAGGGGACTACATGGGGGACTTACATTACAGCATATTTCTCCCATCAGGCACCGCTGCACGAGAGGGATCATCTTCCCAGAATGCACCGTTAAGTGGATTATCCCCTCGTGCAGCAGAACCGACAATTCACACAAAAATCCATAACTTGGTGAATATACAGTGGATTTACACGAATGGACGTTCGGTAGATAGCTGGGGTCTGAGCGCATCATTCGTGAGATTACCGCTCAGATCCCAGCTAAAATAACCGAACGCCGCACGAAAAACACAATTCGTATAAAACATATAAAAAGAACCGATTGCTTGTAGGGAACAAAATACCGAATGTCCCGAAACTCCCGAACGCCCTGGAGGCTCAGCGGGGTTCGTGCCGTCGAGTAGCCGTTTTTAGTACCAGGCGCTCGACGACATAACCCCGCTGAGGGAACAAAGGATCCAAGATGGCCGACCGTATATGGCGTGTATATGGCCGACCGATAGCGTCACGTAGGTCCTGTGGTAATTTACCTTGTTCCCAGCAGCAGACAAAGAAATCATGAAGTTTAGTGTTGGGCACCCATACTTTCAGACTTCAGTCGGAATTCCATCGACTCCTGATGCCTTGCCACTTTTCAGCTTTTTAATGGTCTTACATTGGATGGTTCTGCATACAAGACAGAATGCTGCTCTCTTATAGAAACATAGAATGTGATGGCAGATAAGAACCATTCGGCCCATCTAGTCTGTCCAACATTCTAAATACTTTCATTAGTCCCTGGCCTTATCTTATAGTTAGGATAGCCTTATGCCTAACCCACACATGAGGGTGCAGACAATTTTTTTTTTTTTTTTTTGCTGGAAGATGGTGTTGGTGATGACAAGTTTCTGAGCCCAGTCTCTGCCTACTCTGGCATTTAAGTCATCATGGATCGTAACCTAGTTGTCAACAAGAACGTTCTGCATGAGGTTGTGTAGAACTTTTTAGCAGGACTTACTTGAAGAGTTAGGGCATACACGCTAAACAGCATGACATTTTGCTTGTTTTAAAGTTGAAGGCGCATGGAGATAATGCGATCTGAGTGACCTGATGACAGATTTTCAAGTCGGGAGGCAATGAAGTTCCTGATCATACAGACAACAACACAGAGGAGACCAGTAGAGGGTGTATCCTGCGCCAAGCTCTTCAAGGCTGTCTACCTCTGGGAGGTATACTTCACTGAGAGCAGTGATATTGTGGTGAAAGTAACCTCGCCACTGTTTTTTGGAGGGGCCTGTTTGCCAGCCTCCTTCTCTGTGACTATGGCCCCTGCAATAGACCATGTGCACGGTCGGTCAAAACTATGACTTCTATAAAATGTCTGAACCTCTGATCTCGGTGATTTTTGGATATATTGTCAGGGCTATCAGGGAATGTAACATTTATGGGGATTTGTTGTGTTTTGGGGTACTTATGAGACTTTGTAAAAATGTGTGTTTTTCTGCCTGGAGATAATTGGGTTAATACAGTATCTCACTCCATTATCTCACAGGCAGATTGGAGGGATTGTATGCTTGTTATGGGAGTGTCGTACATTTAATTACTGTTTTTATTGGTTTGTTAACTTGTGTCCCTGTGCCCAACAAGGTCCACATGGATGTCACCCTTGTTGGTAAATTTGCATAAAAGGCCAGTGTGGCCCTATTAAAATGGAGTTACTGTTTTACCCTCAACATGGTCTCATCTCATGTGTGGGGGGGGAAAGGCTGTGTCTACCCTGGGAATTGCTATATCACTATACTCCACAGGGATTATAATCACTAGCTCTTTTAAGAGTGTAACGGATCGCCTGGCACCTCGACTGGGTACCTCCGTTGAAAGATGCTCCTAGCGCTTCCTGAGGACTCCAAGCACTGCAGCAGACGCCACAATCACCGAACCAGAGAAGCGTTAACCTTCTCTCAAGCATATGAATGCTGTAGACAGTTGAATAGGAACCATACGAATAGGTTTACTCTCCTAGCAGTCAAACTGGAACAGCATACAATAAATCCTTCCCCCAATAATGAGACGACACTTCACTTTGAGGGTTAAAACAGGAACTCCCTGTACTGTCACATACAGTCTCTTTTATTCCCAATCCACAAACATAGTACAGCCCACAGGGCGTTACAAAACAACCAATCAATCCGTACAATACACCCAGACACTCCCACACAAAATCCTCCCCTCTGCCTGTGATATGATTACTGAACACAATGGGTAATCTCATTATCACCAGCAGAGGAATACAGTTTTTACACAATATTTATAACTTCTAAAATATACATGTCACAAACATAAAACATACATTTTCATAATCAATCCATTCAGGGGAACAACATATTAAAAAATGGCACGAATCAGACCAGGGGTTCAAAAGTTAAGGGAAAGTCCTTTGTGACTAAATGAAGCATGGCTTTCTGGCCCAAACCAGTTTCAGAGTCTTCTATCCTGGAGAGTAATTCAATTATCTCCCAGGACAGACACAAGACTCCATTAAGCACATGGTTGCAAAAAGACACAAAACACTTTAAAATACATAAAGTCACATTTACACATAAACACAGACATTTCACATATCCCCAGATAGCTATGAGTGCACATTATTAGCGATGGCACTCAGATCACACAAATAAGCCTTCTGCAGGGAAATAAACGGTTTAACCTGCAGGGCCATAGTCCAAAGGGAGCAGGCGAGCAACCAGGCTTCTCCAGTTCACAGTGGCGAGGTTGGTTTCGCCACAAAGAGCTTGTTTCTGCTACGCTCTCTGGAGTAGGAGAGGTTCACCCATTGGAAGCTGGATCCTGGTCTTGGGTCCAGGGTGGGTCGAGGATGGAGAGTTCCCAGCCAAGCTGTAACGCTGGACGTGGGGACTGCGGTGTTGATGGAGTCGGGTGGAGTGTTTGGAGTCCTTGGTGAGTACTAGGAGCATCGACTGACGGAGGTACCCAGTCGGGGGCCCAGGCGGTCCGTCACATCTGGTGGCAGTGGTGGGATGGCTTCCTAGTGCGAGGAAAAATATCCTGGAGACACCGGTAATGTGTGGATTTATATTGAGGGCAACACCAATCCCCGTACAGCGCCCCTGGCAACAGCAGTATGGAACCAGCTAGTCCTCAAATAGCGTTCCTATACAAGGAGGAAGATGACCCGGACTGGAGGGATGCAGTCCGGAAAGACGTCTGGTATGAGATCATACAGCATCGGCGAGGCGAAAGTCTACCCAGTGAAGAGCAGCGTCGACAGATGCAAGTGGCGCTGCGGATGCCTCTCCTGGGAGAGCAGCCCCTGAATGAGTGGGTGACAGAACTCGAGGACCTGGTATGGAAGGAGCTTTAGCTAGACGACTCCTACCAGGCCCTATGATGGTATATGGGTAGGCATACCCCCTGGATGGCTGAGCACGAAAGGCCTGAGGGGGAGGATTATGATGACCCTGGCCTGTTATGGGAGGCCTTTGCAGAACCAGAGTTTGGAAGTGCTGGAAAGTCACGATTCTGTGACGTTTATGAGATCTCTCTACCGGCCCTACAGGGATGCTGGGCAGCCGGCTCAGATCCCCAGCTACAGCAGGAGTTACTGGGAGTAGGGACAGTCAGTCCTACTCCCCAGTGGCAGCTTACCTTGCAGGGAGAGGAGACAACCGGTCTCTCTCTCCAGCAGCAGTGCATCCTACAGGGAGTGGAGACAATCTGTCTCACTCCCCAACAGTAGTGTGTGTTACCGGTCTCCCTCCCCAGCGGCAGTGTACCTTGCAGGGAGAGGAGACAACCGATCTCTCTCTCCAACAGCAGCCGGAGATACAGAGAGAGGAGACAACTGGCCCTTCTCCCCAACCACAGGGGGACAGCACTCCTGACTCCAATGGTGCAGATGGGACCATGGTCTCTGCACCAGACCTACAGGGATGCTGGATGGCCGGTCCAGATCCCCAACCAACACCGCAGGAATGCCTGGAGGAGGAGATAGGCGATCCCTCCTCTCCACAGCAGAACCTCAACCAGGTTCTGGGGGTAGTATCCGCTGAACCTATCCCAGGAGAAGAGCTGGCAACAAGGCAGAGCGCCGCTGGCCTCTACCCTACCTGCCCCCTTGTTAAAGGGCAGGACTACGCACTAGTCCTCCCAGCAGAAGTGCTGACATCAGGGCAGAGCGCAGTTGCCCTCTGTCCACCCATTTCCTGTTGTCCAGGGCCTGAATACCCGCAGGCAACCCCAGCAGAAGCGCTGGCAACAGGGCAGAGCGTAGTTGGCCTCTGCCCTCCCCTTGTCCTTAATCCTGAAACTGGCACCCCTCTCAATCACCCAGCTGTAACGATAGCTGCGGGGCAGAGCACCACTGGTCTCTGCCCACCAAGTAACACGAACTACCAACTGGAGAGCTACCGAGAAGCCAGTACCAGTATTACTTTATCGGTGGGATACTCGACTAACTCAGGCACTGACCAACAGGAGATCAGGTACCTGGTTAGTCTCCCAGAGGGAGATAGGTGGTGAAAGTAACCTCGCCACTAGTTTTAGGAGGGGCCTGTTTGCCAGCCTCCTACCCTGTGACTATGGCCCCTGTGATAAAACTTGCTTTAAATCACTGTTTGTGCCTTTTTGGATTTTTATGGCCACAGTTCAAACTTTCAAAATGGCACTTTTTAAACTCCTGAACAGTCTAAGTGGCCGCCATTCAACATTCGAACAGGTGGTGTTGGCCATCTTGTTCGCATGGACCAAAACCGCGAATAGACTTCAGGGGGACTTAGCCGCGAATGCCCTGGAAGATCTCTACATGGTATAAGGAGGATGTTTATTAGGAGATACAGATAGATATTATACACACACCATACGGGGCACTGACCTATTGAGTTGGAGCCTATTATACCCTGCATATTATCAGCCAGACATTCTCGTTTTAACATTTATTACATGGAAGACTGTTGCTGATCAATGGAATCAGTGGGTGTGTTCAATTTATAAAGCAAGATGGTATTAATACTTTGCTCTCCGGCTGTATGCTGGTGGAGATGGCGTGTTTCAGACCGTGCCGTGCTGCTGTAGTCAGTGACATAGGAGAAGACGTTAAAGTGTATGTAGATCTGGGGTTCGCATTTCTCACAATGCTCTTGGTAAAACCTGTAAGTGAGTCGACTTGCATGTGATTGGTTAGTGAGTCGCCGCGGTGTGCAAGCTTCCAGTGGTAGCAGTAATAGCGATATAGAAAGGGTAGTAGATACCTGGAATAGCTTTCCAGTGGGAGCAGTAACAGTGATATAGAAAGGGTAGTAGATACCTGGAAAAGCGTTCCAGTGGGAGCAGTAACAGTGATATAGAAAGGGTAGTAGATACCTGGAAGAGCCTTCCAGTGGGAGCAGTAACAGCGATATAGAAAGGGTAGTAGATACCTGGAATAGCCTTCCAGTGGGAGCAGTAACAGTGATATAGAAAGGGTAGTAGATACCTGAATAGCCTTCCAGCGGGAGCAGTAACAGTGATATAGAAAGGGTAGTAGATACCTGGAATAGCCTTCCAGTGGGAGCAGTAACAGGGATATAGAAAGGGTAGTAGATACCTGGAATAGCCTTCCAGTGGGAGCAGTAACAGTGATATAGAAAGGGTAGTAGATACCTGGAATAGCCTTCCAGTGGGAGCAGTAACAGTGATATAGAAAGGGCAGTAGATACCTGGAATAGCCTTCCAGTGGGAGCAGTAACAGTGATATAGAAAGGGCAGTAGATACCTGGAATAGCCTTCCAGTGGAAGCAGTAACAGTGATATAGAAAGGGTAGTAGATACCTGGAATAGCCTTCCAGTGGGATCGGTAACAGAGATATAGAAAGGGTAGTAGATACCTGGAATAGCCTTCCAGTGGGAGCAATAACAGTGATATAGAAAGGGTAGTAGATACCTGGAATAGCCTTCCAGTGGGAGCAGGAACAGTGATATAGAAAGGGTAGTAGATACATGGAATAGCCATCCAGTGGGAGCAGTAACAGTGATATAGAATGGGTAGTAGATACCTGGAATAGCCTTCCAGTGGGAGCAGTAACAGTGATATAGAAAGGGTAGTAGATACCTGGAATAGCCTTCCAGCGGGAGCAGTAACAGTGATATAGAAAGGGTAGTAGATACCTGGAATAGCCTTCCAGTGGGAGCAGTAACAGTGATATAGAAAGGGTAGTAGATACCAGGAATAGCCTTCCAGTGGGAGCAGTAACAGTGATATAGAAAGGGTAGTAGATACATGGAATAGCCTTCCAGTGGGAGCAGTAACAGTGATATAGAAAGGGTAGTAGATACCTGGAATAGCCTCCCATTGGGAGCAGTAACAGTGATATAGAAAGGGTAGTAGATACCTGGAATAGCCTTCCATTGGGAGCAGTAACAGTGATATAGAAAGGGTAGTAGATACCAGGAATAGTCTTCCAGTGAGAGCAGTAACAATGATATAGAAAGGGTAGTAGATAGCTGGAATAGCATTCCAGTGGGAGCGGTAACAGTGATATAGAAAGGGTAGTAGATACCTGGAATAGCCTTCCAGTGGGAGCAGTAACAGTGATATAGAAAGGGTAGTAGATACATGGAATAGCCTTCCAGTGGGAGCAGTAAAGACACAAGTTAATAGAAAATAATGATATAATTGTTTTTGTTACAGGAGTCTTTTATTTATTCGAGGCGGAGGCAGATGGCGGCGACAAGAAACAAATGATAGAAGAGGTGGAACTCGACTTGTGATTTTTCTTTCTTTTGCGGAGAATCATAGTGACCCCTGCTGGTGAATTCGTGTTGGTACCATAGTCACCCTCTTAACACAAAGTGCTGAATGTTTACACAGCCTCAGCGTTGTATAAAGTGTGGTTATATGGTGTGGTGTTGGTTATATTGTTTTTATTGTTTATGATTCATATTTTATTTTATGAAAGTAGAATAAAACATTTTGTAGAGCTCCTGTTTCGAATGTCCTGTAAACCTGATTTCGAGATGATGAATCCGATAAATTGCATGTTGCTATCGCATTAGAACCGATAAAACACGACCGCTCTAATCGTGGGGTTTATTTAGTGAATCTGGCATTGTAACTTGATCACTTCCCCCCGATGTCCCCGATACGCAGGACTTGGTGCCGTGACTTGTTACGTGGTACTGGTGGAGCCGCAGGTTTTAAAATAGTGACATTGTGTGGCTCCAGGATATCCTGATACATTGTGTATGATGTCAGAGATCACACAATTCTTCACCATTACTTAACTATATCCAACCATTGACCAACCCGAGCAGCCGAACTGAAACTGTGTAGGACATCCTCCATATAGTATCCCAGTGGGCCATATAACATGTATTGGGCTGTGATCATGCTGTTAAACCGTGTAGGACATCCTCCATATAGTATCCCAGTGGGCTGTGAGCATGCTGTGAAACCATGTAGGACATCCTCCATATAGTATCCCAGTGGGCCATATAACATGTATTGGGCTGTGGCGTGCTGTGAAACCGTGTAGGACATCCTCCATGTAGTATCCCAGTGGGCCATATAACATGTAATGGGCTGTGGCATGCTGTGAAACCGTGTAGGACATCCTCCATGTAGTATCCCAGTGGGCCATATAACATGTATTGGGCTGTGGCGTGCTGTGAAACCGTGTAGGACATCCTCCATGTAGTATCCCAGTGGGCCATATAACATGTAATGGGCTGTGGCATGCTGTGAAACCGTGTAGGACATCCTCCATATAGTATCCCAGTGGGCTGTGAGCATGCTGTGAAACCGTGTAGAACATCCTCCATATAGTATCCCAGTGGGCCATATAACATGTATTGGGCTGTGGCATGCTGTGAAACCATGTAGGACATCCTCCATGTGGTATCCCAGTGGGCCATATAACATGTAATGGGCTGTGGTGTGCTGTGAAACCATGTAGGACATCCTCCATGTAGTATCCCAGTGGGCCATATAACATGTAATGGGCTGTGGCGTGCTGTGAAACCGTGTAGGACATCCCATGTAGTATCCCAGTGGGCCATATAACATGTAATGGGCTGTGGCGTGCTGTGAAACCGTGTAGGACATCCTCCATGTAGTATCCCAGTGGGCCATATAACATGTAATGGGCTGTGGCATGCTGTGAAACCGTGTAGGACATCCTCCATATAGTATCCCAGTGGGCCATATAACATGTAATGGGCTGTGGGCGTGCTGTGAAACCATGTAGGACATCCTCCATATAGTATCCCAGTGGGCTGTGAGCATGCTGTGAAACCGTGTAGGACATCCTCCATATAGTATCCCAGTGGGCCATATAACATGTATTGGGCTGTGGGCGTGCTGTGAAACCGTGTAGGACATCCTCCATGTAGTATCCCAGTGGGCCATATAACATGTATTGGGCTGTGGGCGGGCTGTGAAACCGTGTAGGACATCCTCCATATAGTATCCCAGTGGGCTGTGGGCGTACTGTGAAACCGTGTAGAACATCCTCCATATAGTATCCCAGTGGGCTGTGGGCGTGCTGTGAAACCGTGTAGGACATCCTCCATATAGTATCCCAGTGGGCTGTGGGCGTGCTGTGAAACCGTGTAGGACATCCTCCATATAGTATCCCAGTGGGCTGTGAGTGTGCTGTGAAATCATGTAGGACATCCTCCATGTAGTATCCCAGTGGGCCATATAACATGTATTGGGCTGTGAAACCGTGCAGGACATCCTCCATATAGTATCACAGTGGGCCATATAACATGTATTGGGCTGTGGGCAGGCTGTGAAACCGTGTAGGACATCCTCCATGTAGTATCCCAGTGGGCCATATAACATGTATTGGGCTGTGAGCGTGCTGTGAAACCCAGTAGGACATATAACCCGTTGTATAATACCTTTGCACTGTCCCCCAACAATCCTATAAATGTTAACAGGCCCTGGAGGAAGTCATTGTGCCCGTCAGTTAATCATTTCCTCTCGGGCACATAGTGTTCGTCTTTGTTATACAATGTGTTTAGGAATGGAGTCATTGTTCTAGTCACCTTTAATCACTGAGCAAAGGGATATGGCAAAATATATCAGGGGTGAGGGGGATATGGCAAAATATATCAGGGGTGAGGGGGATATGGCAAAATATATCAGGGGTGAGGGGGATATGGCAAAATATATCAGGGGCAGGGACGTATTCACCGCGAGGCAAACAAGGCATTTGCCTTGGGCTGCATTTTTCAGGGGGCAGCAAAAAAAGCCGCCCCCCAAATGCCTAGTTAGCCTCGCGGCTAACTGACAAAGCGGATGGGCGGCGCTGGGTGGGCGGCTGGCGAGGGAGCACTTCCTCTGAGCGGTCTGCTCAGCTCCCTCGCGGCCGCAGAGTGAGGCTGGGAGCCGGAATATGACGTCATCTTCCGGCTCCCAGCCTCACTCGGCGGCGCGTGAGGGAGCTGAGCAGACCGCTCAGGGGAAGTGCTCCTTAACCAGTCGCCCGCCTAGCAGCCAGCGCCACCCAGCCCGACCGGCAGCCACTGGAACATCAGGGAGAGAGACCCCCCTCCCAAGCACTCTCAAAGGTAAGGAGGTTGGGGTTAAAAAAAGTTAATGTGAGTGATTGTGTGTGTGTGTGTGTGTATTTAGAAGGTGGGGCGGGGGGGGGAGAAGGGGGGCGCCTGAGTTTTGTCCTGCCTAGGGCAGCACAAAACCAGGATACACCACTGGGTGAGGGAGATATGGCAAAATATAACAGGGGTGAGGGAGATATGGCAAAATATAACAGGGGTGAGGGAGATATGGCAAAATATAACACGGGTGAGAGGGATATGGCTAAATATATCAGGAGTGAGGGGAATATGGAATAAGTGGGGTGTGTTTGGGGTGTGGGGGATACAGTATGAAGGGAGAAGTGACTGGTCAGTTCATTCCTCCCCCACCTGTCCTGAAAACTCTTTGTTAGTTAAAGGAATTTTAAGGAGAGTCTCCCATTGCAGCTGTGTAAATCCTTCCGATTTACCTTTAGACTATGACTCACAATTAGCACCCTAATTAACCTACAGCTGGTATTTTCCACTTACTAAATAACCTTTTATCACCTGGCTGCTGGCTCCCTGCAATTTAAAGAGCAGCAACATATTCTGTAGTGATGTACAACAACAAACCCTGACAAACAAAGGGGGATGTATTGTGTATAAGCTGTGGACTTCCAGCGACCCATGATCTTAATGATGTGTGCGGGGATATTCTTTTTTGAAGCGGTAGTAGCGGCTCCTATGCGAAAGGAATGACCAGAATATTTGGCCGGGTTTAGCCCCAAGCGTACTAACAATGTTCTTACGTAGAGCATGAACTTACTGATGGTCAGAGTTTTACCGTACAATGCCAGTAGTGGTTGATGTGGTGCATTGGGAAGGATGAAAGGTACTGGTCGAAGACTACCATGGGACACCATTTATTATCAGTAGGGTAGTAGGGAATAGTGACCGTCTGTCCCTTCATACTAGTTTTTGTATGGTGTAGGAACAGTGAATAGTGGTCGTGTCTTTTAACAAGGTTAGCTCTTGTGAGGAAGTTTGGGGTGTTATAATTAGTAGTGGTAAATTCTTTGGGCCTAAGGAACCCATAAAATGCCAAGTATATGGCTGTTTTGATGACCTGATTTGTGCGAGTCTCAAACGGTGAAGTGTCTAAAAGATTTGACAGTGACTGAAATAGAACGTCATGTATAGGTAATCTGGAAGGTGTAGGTGCCGGGGTGGAATCCTTGATACCCTTCAATACAGATTTTACTTGGTAAGAGGAGAGGAATCGTTGTTTATCAGGTCATGTGGTGAGGATGTGATGTTGAATACCCGTGATGTATAATTTAATAGTGTTGTAGGATAGTTTTAAGTGAAGATGGCAAAAAAAAATAAACGCAATCATAGTGCTCATGGCAAATTTGTCAGCAATTTTGTGTTCCATCACAAATTTATTAAACATCAGAAAAGCCCTGTCATAAACCTTTTTTAGTGTTTACAGAAAGCCCTAATTGTGAGAGATGATATCCGTGAGCGAGTAATCTGTTTAGTCCAATATCATCTCCTGCCACTGTGGTACGGGAGTGGGTATTAAGGCCGCTGTGGGTAGGGCCGCCCGGAACTCCTGAAAACGAGATCGGGATAAATGGTCAGTGGCAACATTGAGAATCCCAGGAACATGCACGCAATTCAGGAAAAAACTGTATTTTGCTGCTTGCCATGTGAGATTCCTAACAAACCGCATGATGGCCCTTGTTAACAATATGGCAGGTTGCCATGTTGTCTGAGAAGCACCGCACCGACTTCCCTGACCAGATGGCTCCCCATTTAACCGCTGCTGCAACAATGGGATAAAGTTCAAATAAAGCAGACGTGTCCTTGAACTCTGGTATCCCCGCAATTTCCTTTGGCCAGTTGCCCCACATCCATTCATTGCCAAAAATTGCGGCAAAACCGGAGGTGGCCGCGGCATCTGTCCAAATAGAAACAGAGTCATCCGATAACACTGGTATGAACAAGCTCTTCCCGTTCCAGTGTCGTAAAAACTCCCTCCACATGCGTAGGTCAGCGGTGGCATGCCTATCTAACATTATACGGGAGGAGTCGGTATGAAACCTAGGGAATAGACTGAGTAGTCGGGATATAAAAGCCAGTCCTTGAGGAATAATTTTCATGGCAAAATTAAGAGAACCTAACAGGGATTGCAATTCCTTTTTGCTGCAGGACTGTTCGGTTAAGTAAAAGTCAATGGCGGCCAGTATGCGTTCAATCTTTTCCCTGGGGAGGCTAGCCTGCATGTGAACTGAATCCAGCACATCCCCTAGGAAATTGATGACCGTATCGGGCCCTTCCGTCTTGGTCGGTGAAATCGGGACTCCTAGTTGTGTAAAAAGCCGTGTTGTAGCCTGGAGGCTACTGGGCGGTAAGAGGTTGCTTTCTACGGAAAGAAAGTCATCCAGATAATGGATAATGGTGGGGCATCTACAGGTGTTAAGCAATATCCAACACAACGTCTCAGCAAACATGTCAAAAATACGTGGGCTGCTCTTTGAACCGAATATGAGACGCGTGAAAAAATATAACCCTTGCCATTTAACACCATGTAAATGCCACAGGGATGGATGAATAGGTTGGTGTAACTGATGCATGGGGAGCAGAGAGGTCAAGAATCAACCTTTGCTTGTTTGAGGACTTACCAGTGACCAGACCTATGGGGTTGGTTCTCCATACAGCAAAAGGTGGAGAGTCAAAAGGTCCAATGACAAATCCTTAGTCAATCTCTTTCTGTATTAGTCGGTCAATAGCGTCCGGATCTGCCATGGCTGTTTGCAAATTCTTGCATTCTAAGATCCCAGTAGGCATGTGGATGATACCCGTGTGAAAACCCGCCGTGAAACCTGACACCAAAAATTCCACTAAGTGTTGGGATGGGTGACCACACAATAACTTTCTCAGTAGTGAGACATTAATAGACGATAAATACTGCTTGGGGTATAATTTATTTGGTCACATTGCTTTAGAGTGAGCCCGGAAACACAATGAACAAACATGAAGCAACCTACATGCACTGAACCCACACGTGCCTGTATTAAAATTGTTGCAATCCTGCGACTTCCCCCCAAAAATTATATCACGGCCCAGTTTATCTTTAAGGACCTTGGCCGGTCTCCCAGTTGGTGTCATATTGGGAGGGGGGTAGAAAGTATTTACTTCTGGGGTATTGGGACATAAATTTGCCGTGTGTGAATTGGAAGCACAAATGGCACAAGCCGGTGTCTTGAGGCCCGCAAAGTGCCGACAAAAAAGCTCCGTATCCAGCACACTCCAGTCAGCTTGATAGCTAAACTGGGACAGAGCCGCCGACGCCTCTGCGGCGAAAGCATGGTGGTAGTCATAGAAAGCTGTACCACCGTACTTGTGCCCCAAATCCACCAGCTTGTGTAGGTACAGATCCAATTCCTACCTCCTATGGGGATGCACTGAGCATACAACATCCCTGTATGTCCCAAAAGCCAGAACAAATTCCGGGATAGACAGCTTACGGTTTAGTCTGGGGTCCCTAGATTTAAGTACCACCGATATGTCACCATAAGCATACGTCTTATGTTCCAGGACATCTTGGAAAGCAATGAGTAGTGATACCAAATTTACCTCCTTCCCCTCCAAGATGTCCTTTCTCAGATTAGCAGGCACCAAATGTGCCGGGTTAATAATATGCAGATTTTTAATACCCGCCAGAATATTACCAGTAGAAGTGCTGGGGACAACCGCCGTGTCACTATCTCCCTCTCTGTGTCCATTTTATCCAGTTTATTGGTAATGCGACCTAAAGAGGTCAAGACCGAGGATAAAATTGCGTGCAGATCAGAAGACTGACCGCTACTAGACCCTTCATCAGCCCCAGTATTATCAGTTTGCGTGTTTAAAAGTCTATATAATTCGGCTTTCCTAGCCGTAGCTGGGAATGGAATATTCCTTTTCCTCAATTCAGCGTTGATCCGAGGAATCGTCCAGGAGCGGAGAGATGAGGGACTTGCATTGTCAACTCCTTGAGATGGAGTGACCGATCTAGCAGGCGTGCTAGGGATAGACAGGTCTTCCCCACCTTCTGGTAGTTGTGACATGCTAAAAAATAAATTGTAGAAGTTTTACCTAGTGTGAAATCTTCCACTGGCTGTTTTAACTAGTGCCAAGCGGCGAAACAATTAAGACGATAGGTGACAGGTGAGGCCCTACTAGTTGCCAAGCGGCTGTGAGAGGCTCTACCTATGCATTGGCCCGATTGGGGTACGAGGCCATTGACATTATGGCGGGGAGTTGGCCCCTCTGTGACAATAACCAGAAAAAGACAGAATGGGAGTGACCGGTGAGGCCCTCTCTATGCAACCGTGCGAGGCGGCTAACTATGATTTGGCCCGAGGGGATGTCGTACCTCCGTTTGAGGATGGGTGTTGGCCTTGCGGGACCACTAACGTAAGGCGTAGAAGGCCAAGAAGAACGTACCTAGAGGCTCCTATGCTTTAGTGCCAGTGTAAAACTAGTTTATGAAAACAGACTGGGAAGGGAATCGTGTGGAATCGAGGCAAAGGGACGTACCTGTTTGAGCCGAGTATTTAGCCGGGTAAGGTAATATAGGTGAACTGTAGGTCCTACAAGATTAAATAGTGAGTTTACAATTAGATAAAATTTAATAAATATTAAGTAGGTATCGATATGAACCTTAAACTCCATCCTGTACCCAAGAGACCTACCAGGTAGATATATCCTAAATTGGAACCTGGAACCAAACCCCAAAAGGTTGTGTGGATGGCCTAGCCTATAAGTGTAGAAGTAACACGTAAAAATACTGGTTATGCAAAACCTCCAGAGGCTAGTTGAAACATGAAAATGACATGTGAAACTATATGAGTTTAGGAAATTGTGTCACATAAAAAAAAAAAAAAAATTCCTCATCTTGATTACTTATGGTATGTAAAACACGGAATGCCTTATGCCAGACCTGCAAGTAATTTACCTGAATGCAGGTGTAGAGGCCAGTCATTATAGTTGCTACATTAATCCCACATTAATAAACTCAACACATTGTATAACTCGTTCTGCCGATTTGTGCTACAATGTAATTACAGGACCCACCATTGTGACATGCTAAATAACTAAACTGGCTATCGCTGGAATCCAGACGCACCCTTCATCTTTCCAGCCTTGTGTTTAAGAGCTTTTCTGGGAAACTCCCACCCTATCTGAACAAAATGCTTTCCCCAGCTGTTCCCACTTTCTACAACCTCTGATCCAGTACCAGCACTTTACTTAGTCTACTCAATACAAAAAGAAAGCTGCCCGCAATTGTGGAACGACCTCCCGCACACTTTCAAATCTTCCCTAAGCCTAAAGTCATTTAAGAGATCCCTCTCTACATACCTCAAAACAGAATGCATGTGTTATGGTTGATTATATATTTCCTGCCTGTTCCATGTTAAATTTTGTATATATTGTGTATTAATATTGTTTTTGTATTTTGTTGTACCTAATGTAACAATGCAATGATTTGTGGACCCAGGACATACTTGAAAAAGAGAGAAATCTCAATGTATCTTTCCTGGTAAAATATTTTATAAATAATTAATAAATAATATATGTAACACAACATGTTAATTCCCTTTAAAAAAAAAAAAAAAAAAAAAAAAAGTAATAATATAGAATGACCACCAGGGGCCGACATAACACAGCTAAAGTGCACATAGCAATTATTAATGCAGTTAAATAAATGAATCAGAGTGTTTGTCTCAAATAAGCATAATTTAAATCGCCAGTTTATAAGTACGTAATAATAGTGCAACGGTTTAACGAAATCCTGAATTGAAAAGTATTTGCCCAGCGTACGTGCAAGAAATCCCGCCAAAATATTTGAAAATGTGACGAAACTGTAAGCCCCGTAATTGGATAGTGGTATCCCAAGATGACGCGGATCGACCGCGACCGCCGCCCGGCGGCAGCCGTGACTTACGGTTTTGCTGAAAAAACGGAACCAGCCACCGATTGCTTATGACGATAAGCCGAAATGCGGGGACGCCGGGGAGACAGGAAATATCTTGCCAGATGAAACGGAGCAACAAGACGAAACGGAGCAACAGGACCAGGCAGGTCTGGACTGGCCATCGGGCATACCGTGCAAATTTCCCCCCAAACACACACAGCCCCCCACAGACACACACAGCCCCCCACAGACTCACACAGCACCCAGACACACACAGCACCCCCCAGACACACACAGCACCCCAGACACACACAGCCCCACAGACACACACAGCCCCCCACAGACACACACAGCACCCCCCAGACACACACAGCACCCTACAGACACACACAGCGCACCCCCAGACACACACAGCGCACTCCCAGACGCACACAACACCCTCAGTCAGACAGCACCCTCACTCCCACACATATACAGCACATATATATTATATAAAATAACCCTCAGTGAGTTAACAGACAAATAAAATTAGAAACCCAGAATGTGACAGCAGATAAAAACACCCTCACACACAGCACCCCTCTTACATACACACGCTGTGCACCTTACACATACAATACGTCCAAATATATTTTATTTTTATATATATATATAAAAATCTAAACTGAGGATGCACTCACAGGACTTGGTTAAAGTGAAAAAAGGGACTTTTAATTATTCCATGTGAAATGTACAGAAAAATCAATTTTCCATTCACATGGAATAATTAAAAGTCCCTTTTTTTCACTTTAACCAAGTCCTGTGAGTGCATCCTCAGTTTTGATTTTTGTATATTTCTGACGTTTGGGATATAGCACCCAGGCTATTAGTTCTTTCTTATTACTTAAAGGAGAGTGCCAAGCATCCTGTTTTTTTGCTATGTATGTATGTATATATATATACACACATTACGCTCCAGATACACGCTAGATCCCTTACCCTATATGCACTCTTAATCCTCTATACACACACACAATCTTCTATACACACTCTGGGTCCTTTACACACTAGATCTCTTACACACACACTGCACCACCTACACACACACTACATTCCTTGTAAGCAAACACATACAACATTCTCTAAACACACCCTCTCTACAACCCCTACACACACTACGTCACCTATACACACAAACTACAGCCCGTATGCACACACTCGCTGCATCCCCTATAAAACTATGCCCCCTATACACACCCTCTCTACAGCCCCTAGCCACACATATTACACCACAAACATAAATTAAATTGACCTATTTACACAATACCACACCACACTCTACACACACAGGCAATCCCACAAGCAGGCTCCAAACACATGCACCATGCACTTTCCTGGCCCTTTTGTCCTCTGGTATCCCACTTGTGGAGACACCAGAGACAATTTAAAAGCAAACACAGCGCAAGCATGTTATTACATTTGCTTGCGCTGCGCAGAACAAATTCAGGGCCTTTTTCTAATGCTAGAGCTCTTCAGCGGGGCTCTGCGCATTGAACCAACATGCTCACTTTGAGAGGGGCGTGTTGTCATTAGTGATGACAAAACACACCCTCTCTGGCCCCGCCCCCTTCTTAGGGGGCCGCTCTGATTGAAAAATGCCCGGGCCGAATTTTTAGCCCAGTCCGGCCCTGGGACCAGGTAAGTGAAACCTCGGTGTTCAGCTAAAGGCAGAGGAGATTTGCACGGACCGGAAGTGCGGTTATGCAAATCTCAAGACCTGAGCCGGTAGCAGGTGAAGGGCTGGAGCTCCTTAAGAAGGGGAACCAAGCCCCTCCCACAACTTCAGGCCCTGCCTTCCATATATATATATATATATATATATATATATATATATATATATATATATATATATATATATATGTTTACATAATTAAGTCATTTTATTAATTACAATTTGAGGGACCTGTCTGACAACCCAGGCTAAAAGTCCAGAGAATTTGCCTCGCAAGCCTGTAACTTTCTAGGACACCATAAAACCTGTACATGGGGGCTACTGTTTTACGTGGGAGACTTCACTGAACACAAATATAAGCGTTTTAAAACAACTATGATATCTTCAGTAAAAATTCATTTTTTTTTTGCATTTTTCACCCACAAACGGTACTTCCACTAATGATATAATTGTTGTGATACGTTTTACTATTTTGAAACACTAATATTTGTGTTTGGCGAAGTCTCCCGAGTAAAACAGTACCCCCTATGTACAGGTTTTATGGTGTTTTCAAAAGTTAGAGTCAAATAAAGAGCTTGAGTTACCTTGTTTTCACACTGAAATTTGCCAGGTTGGTTACGTTACCTTTGAGACCGTATAATAGCCCAGGAATGAGAATTATCCCCATGATGGCATACCATTTGCAAAAGTAGACAACCCAAGGTATTGCAAATGGGGTATGTTCAGTCTTTTATGGTAGCCACGGCACGGCATATAAGGGAATGTTCTAAACTCCCGAACTGGAACCTCACAAATAGCTGCTAGCAGACGAACAGGAAAAGCACCCAAGCGGCTTACACTCCTGGCAATCAGTCTCTAACAGCATACAGTAAATCCCCCCAAAGACGAGACAAGGCTCCGTGTTGAGGGTCAAGCAGTGGACTGTTTAATGAGGGCTACCTGCCCAGTATTTATGCAGGTCTCCCACCTGGTGGACCCTCCCCTAGGGGACCAAATGGGAGACTGTGACACAAATGGTAAAATGACCAATCACAGGCAGACATGGTTAAACACTCCCCCAGTACATTACAATCCCTCCCCTCTATCCTGGAGATAATTGGGAAGTAATCCAATTATCTCTAAGGACAGAGGCAAAACTCCATTAACCACATGGTTACAATAAAACACAGAAAATACAATAAAATATATAATACATTTGTCACATAAAATATATACATGTAACCTATCCCCAGATAGCTTAGATCTGAGCGCACAAAATTACCGAATAGCGCTCAGATCCTATGCACACAGTCCAATCGCCGTGGAGTTAGAGTGTTCACAAAGTCTGTTCTCCATACGAATAGACTCCACGGGATGGCAATCTGGGGTAATGCTGTTCATACGGTTTAAACTACCGAATGAACAGGCATCCGGTTAAATGACCGAATGCAGAAGCAAGGAGGCTGACGGCTCAGCGGTGTTCGCACACATAAGTGTCCGTTTCCAGTTCTATAGTTTGGGCGCTGAACACCGCTGGCCGCTCGGGACTTTAAAATGGCCGCCGCCACGTGTTCGGCAAACGAACAAAGGCCACCCAGCATTTGTCAATTAAGCTGCGGTTAACCGCAGCTTCTGGGAGGTAAATTGATGACACACTCCCAATACAGGTGGTCCAGTCAATCGGTTGTTTGTTCGGTAGATTGAATCTACCGAACGCCGGGCAGAAAGGCACGAACAAGCCTTTTCTGCAGGGGAAAATAAGGCTTTTTAACATGGGGCCATAGTCCAGAGGCAACAGGCGGGCAACCAGGCTTCTCCAATGCAATGTGGCGAGATTGGTCTCATCACACTTGGGTTGTCTACTTTTGCAAATGGTATGCCATCATTCTCATTCCTGGGCTACAGTCTCAAAGGCAACGTAACCAATCTGGCGAATTTCAATGTGACATAACTGAAAAATGTAACATGCTATATTTGACCCTGTAACTTCCCAAAACACCATAAAACCTGTACATAGGGGGTACTGTTTTACACGTGAGACTTTGCTGAATACAAATATGTGTATTTTATTGCAGTAAAAGCAAACAGTATTATGACATTCACTGTTAGAATGTCACATAGAATTGAAAAAAACATTTCTTACTTTCTCCCATTTTTTTTATATTTTATTCATATTAAATTATGTTTCATAGCTAAATATTTTATATTAAATGAAAGCCCTGTTTCCCCTGAATAAAATGATATATAATAAGTGTGGGTGCACATAATATGAAAGAGGTGAATTACGGTTGGACAGACATGTAGCGCAAATTCCAGTTTTTGTTTACGTTTTGATTTGTCACATCGTGTACATTTGGCTCCGTCCTTAAGGGGTTAACTTGCTGCACCTCTCCTATTTCTGTTAGTAGTCTCTCCTCCCCTAATATACGTAGTTTGTGTTTCTCTCCGTACGATCCCAGAATTCTGTATCCAGCCTGGCCAACACTTGGTGAGTGAACACTTCTAAAGATTCCTATTGCAGGGTTTGCAGATACAATACAGAGTCTGTCTGTCTGTCTGTCTGTCTGTCTTGGCTAGGTTAAATACAATCTATACGTATTGAGGATACAGATCCTCTAACCCAGAGCCGATTCAGACTGCCCAAAGCCCTAGGCAGGATGATTAGTGCCCCCTCCTAGAGCCCTGGGCGTTGTTCTGAGTGCTATGGGTATATGTAGTGTCTGAATGTTGTTTGTGTGAAGGAGGCTGGGGGGGGAGCTGAATGTGGCTGTGTAAGCTGGCTGAGTGTTGTAGCCGGTGTGGGGGAAACTGAGTGTGGCTGTGTAAGCTGGCTGAGTGTTGTAGGTGTGGGGAAGCAGAGTGTGGATATGTTTGCTGGCTGAGTGTTGTAGGTGCTGGGGGAGCTGAGTGTGGATGTGTTGGTTAGCTGAGTGTTGTAGGTGTGGAGAGCTGAATGTGGCTTTGTTAGCTGGCTGAGTGTTGTAGGTGCTGGGGGAGCGGAGTGTGGCTGAGTGTTGTAGGTGCTTGGGGAGCTGAATGTGCCTGTGTTAGCTGGCTGAGTGTTGTAGGTGCTGGGAGAGCTGAATGTGGCTGTGTTAGCTGGTTGAGTGTTGTAGGTGCTGGGGGAGCTGAATGTGGCTGTGTTAGCTGGCTGAGTGTTGTAGGTGCTGGGGAGCTGAGTGCGGCTGTGTTAGCTGGTTGAGTGTTGTAGGTGCTGGGGGAGCTGAATGTGGCTGTGTTAGCTGGCTGAGTGTTGTAGGTGTGGGGGGAGCTGAGTGTGGCTGTGTTAGCTGGCTGAGTGTTGTAGGTGTCGGGGGAGCTGAGTGTGGCTGTGTTAGCTGGCTGAGTGTTGTAGGTGCTGGGGGAGCTGAGTGTGGCTGTGTTAGCTGGCTGAGTGTTGTAGGTGTCGGGGGAGCTGAGTGTGGCTGTGTTAGCTGGCTGAGTGTTGTAGGTGTGGGGGGAGCGGAGTGTGGCTGTGTTAGCTGGTTGAGTGTTGTAGGTGTGGGGTGAGTTGAGTGTGGCTGTGTTAGCTGAGTGTTGTAGGTGGGGAGATTAGTGTTGCGGCACAGCAACATACACTCAGACACAGTGTACACATCGTGCAAGTATACTTTGAGTATGTATGTGTCAGACACATACAACCAATATTTTATAGTAGAAAAAGCAATATATATTTGAGATTATATATATATATATATTACTCAATCATCTGTCCTGGCAAGACATAGCCTTACATATTACATGCGACAATATATGGCGCAATGACTAATGGGGCTGGCATAGATTTTTTTTCCAGAGCTGCTTTGTATCCTCAGTCCGGCCCTGGCTACCCTACAGCAATGTGTCTTTGTGCGTTGCGGCCCTTTAATAATGTCAGAGTTGGAAGGAACTTAGAGCTGGTCACTTTCTCCCAGATAAATACTGACATACATACAGATACACAGACACACGGGAGAGAAAGCACAGAGAAGGGGCACACATTGGAAGAGCCAGTCTACAACTCCCAAAAGTCCCAGCCAGCACATTAGACCCCAGGAAAGCCACCCTCCTGTACCCAAACGGTAAGAAACAGGAGGGTGTCTAAAATGTATACATTTTGACGTGCTTGTGTGTCTGTATCTGCATGTATGTCAGTGTGTTCATATATGTATCTGTATGTATGTCAGTGTGTTTCAGTGTATCTGTATGTAGGTCAGTGTGTTTCTGTGTGTCTGTATGTATGTCAATGTGTTTCTATGTATCTGTGTGTGTGTCTGTGTATCTGTATGTATGTCAGTGTGTTTCAGTGTATCTGTATGTATGTCAGTGTGTGTCTGTGTCTGTATCTGTATGTATGTCAGTGTTTTTCTGTGTGTCTGTATGTATGTCAGTGTGTTTCTATGTATCTGTGTGCATGTCTGTGTGTCTGTGTATCAGTATGTATGTCAGTGTGTTTCAGTGTATTTGTATGTATGTCCAGGGCCGTCTTTACTAACGAATGGACCCTGGGCAAGTGTTTGCTTGGGCCCCCTGTGCCCTGCCACTCTCGCCCCTCACTCCCTGGTATGCAATCACGGCATCCATCCCAACGCAGTGGCGGTACTAAAGTAGAATGAATTTTATTGGGACCCCCAATTGCAAGGTTGGACTAAAGGTAGAACCCCATCTGTCGTGCAACTCCAACAATGCTTTGACAGCTGGGACTCTACCACTTTCCCATGCTTGCAGGGTTGTATTTAGCACTGAGCCATGTTAGTATGTTTGAATGTAAGCATGTGTTTGTATGGAGTATGTTTGTGTGAATGTGTTTGTATGTGGTACTGGAGTTTGAATGCAAGTGTGCATTTGTGTGTAGTGTTTGTTTTTGAATGTAGGAGTGTGCTTGTATGTAGTGTTGACGTTTCAATGCAGGAGTGTGTTTTATATGTAGTGTTGAAGTTTGAATGGAGGGGTGTATTTGTATTTAAAGTTGCGGCTCAGATGCACAGGTACACACCCTGACGCACAAGCAGATACACAGATACATACACTGACTACATACAGATAAACAGGCACATACACTGACAGACACAGGTACATATATTGACACACACACAGACACATACACTGGTAGACGTACTGACAGACATACTGACACAGGCACATATACAGACATACTGACACAGGCACATATACAGACATACTGACACACAGACACATATACCGACATACTGACACACACACATACACTGATCAACATACTGACACATATACACTGACAGAAATACTGACACCCACACACTGACAGATATACTGACACCCACACACTGACAGATATACTGACACCCACATACACTGAGAAATACTGACACACACACACAGGCACATACACTGACACACACAGGCTGATATACTGACACACACACACACACACAGACATACTGGCACACAGACAGATATACTGACACATGCATACACATGCACTAACAGACATACTGACACATACACATACTGACACACACAGATATACACACACATATATACTGACACACAGACAGACAGACATACTGACACACACACACAGACATACTGACACACACACAGACATGCTGACACACACATACACTAACACACACACTAACACACATAAACTAACACACACACATGCACACATACACAAACACACACACTAACACACATACACATACACTAACACACAAACACATACACTAACACACACACTAACACACATACACTAACACACACAAACACACATACACTAACACACACAAACACACATACATACACTAACACACACAAACACACATACATACACTAACACACACTAACACACACATACACTAACACACACATACACTAACACACACACACAAACACAAACACAAACACTAACACACAAACACACATTTTTTTTTTTTTTTTATGTAATCCCCCCAGCCTCGTTACCTTTTGGAGTGCTGGGGGGATTCCCTGGGGTCCAGTGGTGCTGCTGCTGGGCTCCTGGGCGGGTGGCCGGTCGGGCAGGAAGGCGGGCGCGCGAGGGAGCACTCACTGCTTCCTCTTCAGCTCCCTCGCGCGCCGCGTAGGGATGCCGGCGCCGGAAGATGACGTCATCTTCCGGCTCCGGTATCAGTGCGGTGCGCGAGGGAGCTGAAGAGGAAGCAGTGAGTGCTCCCTCGCGCGCCCGCCTTCCTGCCCGACCGGCCACCCGCCCGCCCGGGTCAGCGGGCCCACGGGGCAGGTGCCTCGGGCCCCCCAAGAGAAACTGGGCCTGGGGCAGCTGCCCCGTTTGCCCCGCGTTAAAGACGGCCCCTGTATGTCAGTGTGTTTCTGTGTGTCTGTATGTATGTCAGTGTGTTTCTATGTATCTGTGTGTATGTCTGTGTATCTGTAACATAGAAACATAAATGTGACGGCAGATAAGAACCATTCGGCCCATCTAGTCTGCCCAATTTTCTAAATACTTTCATTAGTCCCTGGCCTTATCTTATAGTTAGGATAGCCTTATGCCTATCCCACGCATGCTTAAACTCCTTTTACTGTGTTAACCTCTACCACTTCAGCTGGAAGGCTATTCCATGCATCCACTACCCTCTCAGTAAAGTAATACTTCCTGATATTATTTTTTAAACCTTTGTCCCTCTAATTTAAGACTATGTCCTCTTGTTGTGGTAGTTTTTCTTCTTTTAAATATAGTCTCCTCCTTACTGTGTTGATTCCCTTTATATATTTAAATGTTTCTATCATATCCCCCCTGTCTCGTCTTTCCTCCAAGCTATACATGTTAAGATCCTTAACCTTTCCTGGTAAGTTTTATCCCGCAATCCATGAACCAGTTTAGTAGCCCTTCTCTGAACCCTCTCTAAGGTATCAATATCCTTCTGAAGATACGGTCTCCAGTACTGTGTACAATACTCCAAGTGAGGTCTCACCAGTGTTCTGTACAATGGCAGGAGCACTTCCCTCTTTCTACTGCTAATACCTCTCCCTATACAACCAAGCATTCTGCTAGCATTTCCTGCTGTTCTATTACATTGTCTGCCTACCTTTAAGTCATCGGAAATAATCACCCCTAAATCCCTTTCCTCATATGTTGAGGTTAGGACTCTATCAAATATTCTGTACTCTGCCCTTGGGTTTTTTACGTCCAAGATGCATTATCTTGCACTTATCCACATTAAATGTCAGTTGCCACAATTCTGACCATTTTTCTAGTTTACCTAAATCATTTGTCATTTGGTTTATCCCTCCTGGAACATCAACCCTGTTACATATCTTAGTATCATCAGCAAAAAGACATACCTTACCATCAAGACCTTCTGCAATATCACTAATAAAAATATTAAAGAGAATGGGTCCAAGTACAGATCCCTGAGGTACCCCACTGGTGACAAGTCCAAGCTTCGAATATATTCCATTAACCACAACCCTCTGTTGCCTGTCACTCAGCCACTGCCTTACCCATTCAACAATATTTGTGTCAGGGTCCCGCGGGCGGCTGCGAGGGGAGGCTGCAGTCCGCTCGCGGCACTCACCCTCCAGCCGTCCGCGGTCCCCTTCCAGACGTGCGCTCGGCGGGCGGCATCCTCTCTCCCACGGGTGCCGTCCGCCTCTTCCTCTGTGTCCCCCAGCGGCAGCATGCATGACGCTGCACGCTGGGAGACCGCCCATTTTAACAAACGCCGGGGTCAGTCACCTGACCCGGCGTTAAAGGCACAGTGCCTCAATCACAGTGGGAGGTTTAGATATCTCCCACGTGTGATTGTTAATTCTGATTGGAAATTATCCAATCAGAATTAACCTTTGGATTTATATACTTACCTTTCCTGTTCCTCTTCACCCTGTTGTGGTCTTTACTTGCTAGTATTGATACTGAACTTGTGTTTCTGGTTACGTACTCTCTGGCTTGTTTATCCGACTTTGTGACTTTCTCCTACCCTTTGACCTCGGCTTGTCTATCGTTATTCTGTCTTCTGGTTCCCCTTTACTCGGCTTGTTTCCTGACTATTCTTTGTGTGCTTAGCCCGGCCACTCTAAGGTCCGGTACGGCACTTTGTGTGTGTGTGTGTTGGCGTGTTTGGTTCCCCGAATCGTGACATTACAACAGGGCCATAATGGAACCTGCTGACATACCACAGCTCCTAGTTAATCAGGAGGCTAGAATGGATGGTTTAGACCACCGTATGGATCAGTTTGCCCAAGCTTTACAAACCATACTGGCTCGTACTGCACACTTGCAACCTGCCGTCCAGGAGGCTGCTGCTGCTGTGCCCGAACCCATTCCCACTCTGGTACCCGTTCCTGCTCATGTTGTTCATATGACACCGCCACAGCGCTACAGCGGTGATATAATGATTAAAAACGCCTACCCTATCCCCCTCATCACTGAGTTGTTTGATCGCGTTAAAGGTTCTAAGTACTTTACTAAATTAGACCTCAGGGGGGCTTATAACCTTAACCGTATAAAGGAGAATGATGAGTGGAAGACAGCGTTCAATACGTGTAGTGGGCATTATGAATACCTGGTCATGCCTTTTGGACTGTGTAATGCTCCTGCTGTGTTTCAGGATCTCATAAATGATGTCCTTAGGGATCTATTGCATGTCTGTGCCGTGGTGTACCTTGACGACATACTTGTATATTCTCCTGATTTGAAGTCACATCATAATCATGTTAGTATGGTGCTTAAAAAGTTATTACAGAACGGACTTTATTGTAAGTTAGAAAAATGTCTGTTCGATCAGACCTCTGTGCATTCCTGGGATATATAATTACTGAACAGGGTTTTAGTATGGATCCTGCTAAATTGGAAGCTATAGTGTCCTGGCCACTTTCCCAAGGACTTAGGGCTGTGACGAGACCAATCTCGCCACATTGCATTGGAGAAGCCTGGTTGCCCGCCTGCTGCAGCTGGACTATGGCCCCCTTTTAAAAGACATCTTTTTTTACCTGCAGAAAAGCTTCATTCGTGCTTTTCTGCCTGGGGTTCGGTAGATTTGTTTGATTGTGTTATACCCCAGATAGGAATCCCATGGAGCCCATTCGTATGAAACTGACTGTAAAGACTTTGGCTCCATGGCGATTAAACTGTATTCGTGTGGTCTGAGCGCCATTCGCTTAAAAATGTGCGCTCGGACCTGAGCTATCTGGGGATATGTTACATGTCTGTGTTTTGTGGAATAAATGTTACTTTGTGTATTTTAAAGTATTATGCTGGTTTTGTGTCCCCACATGTGTAATGGAGTTTTGCCTTTGTCTTGGGAGATAATTGAGTTACTTCCCAATTATCTCCCAGGGCAGAGGGGAGGAAGCCAGGATGCATTGTGGGAATATATTGTGACTGTGTGTCCTATTTGTCTACTTGTCTGTCCTTTGTCACAGTCTCCCATTTGGTCCCCTAGGGGAGTGTCCACCAGGTGGGAGACCTGCATAAATATTGGGCAGGTAGCCCTCATTAAACAGACCACTGCTTGACCCTCAACACGGAGCCTTGTCTCGTCTTTGGGGGGATTTACTGTATGCTGCTAAGGACTGATTGCCAGGAGTGTAAGCCGCTTGGGAGCTTTTCCTGTTCGTCTGGTAGCAGCAATTCGTATGGTTCCTGTTCGTGTATTTGGAGTGCTACCTTATTCCCTTTGCCGTTCGGGAGTTTGGAGCATTCACTTGTATGCAGTTCGGGAGTTTGGAGCATTCACTTGTATGCAGTTCGAGAGTTTGGAGCATTCACTTGTATGCAGTTCGAGTGTTTGGACCATTCCCTTGTATGCAGTTCGAGTGTTTGGTCCCTTGTATGACCATTCCCTTGTATGCCGTTCGGGAGTTTGGAGCATTCACTTGTATTCAGTTCGTGAGTTTTGGTGATTCTACAGTAGCTGTGCCTGTCTCTGAAAGGGGATTATCGTCTAAGCGTTTTTTTTCCCTTTTGTGCAAAACGGTCCGTTACAATTGGTGGCAGCGGTGGGATCGTTCCTACAACCAGAAGGACAGCTACAGGAGACACCATTCCGTGGATTTTTACAATTTGAGGGCAACACATGTCCCAGTACAGCGACCCTGACAGCACCGAGATGGAACCAGCAGTGGAGTATGACGAGGGTGCCATGGATGACCGAGATGCAGTCCGTAAAGGCATCTGGTACCAGGCACTGGGTATTGTGGAGTACCAGCGGGGCGAGAGATTCCCCAAGGAAGACCAGCGGTTGCAGAAGCGAGTAGCCCTGCGGATGCCCTTCCTGGGAGAGCAGCCCCTGGAGGAATGGGTGAGGAAATTGGAACACCTAGTATGGCAGGAGTTGTGGCTAGAAGATGCCTACCAGGCGCTCTGGTGGTATGGGGCACAGTACCTGCCCTGGACAGCCGAGCATGACAAGCCAGAGGGAGAGGAGTTTGATGGTCCTGGCTTGTTATGGGAGGCTTTTTCAGAGCCGAATTTGGGAGCCCTACACAAGCCCGGTTCAGTGATCTCTTGGAGTGGAGGGAGAGCAGGTATGACTGGGACGACACTCACAAAATTGAGCAAGACCTGGTCCACCTGGTGACCCGGGAGATGGAGCTAGAACAGGGCTACCAGCAGCTGTTCCAATACAGTGAGAAGGCTCAGCGGGAGAGCAGCATGACAGACCCAGAGCCAGACCCATTCAGAGGGGACGAGATGGTACGGTTTTACTGGGAAGAACCCAGGTGGCCGGTAGAGATGGGACCGAGGTCTCTCCACCGGTCCTGCAGGGAATTGGGAGCCCAGTCTCCATTCCCCAGCGGCAGTGTAAAGTGCAGGGAGAGGAGAGCAGTATCCTCCCTCCCCAGCGGCAGGCTGAGTTACAGGGGGCAGAGGTAGTTGTTCCTGCCCCCCAGCAGCAGAGTGATATGCCGGGAAGGCAGTGTGAAGTGCAGGGAGAGGAGAGCAGTATCCTCCCTCCCCAACGGCAGGCTGAGTTACAGGGGGCAGAGGTAGTTGTTCCTGCCCCCCAGCAGCAGAGTGATATGCCGGGAAGGCAGTGTGAAGTGCAGGGAGAGGAGAGCAGTGTCCTCCCTCCCCAGCGGCAGGCTGAGTTACAGGGGGCAGAGGTAGTTGTTCCTGCCCTCCAGCAGCCAAGTGATATGCCGGGAAGGCAGTATGAAGTCCAGGGAGAGGAGAGCAGTGTCCTCCCTCCCCAGCGGCAGCGTGATTTTTTGGGAATTGGGAGCCCAGTCTCCATTCCCCAGCGGCAGCGTGATTTTTTGGGAATTGGGAGCCCAGTCTCCATTCCCCAGCGGCAGTATGATGTTTTGGGAATTGGGAGCCCAGTCTCCATTCCCCAGCGGCAGCACAGATTATTGGGAAGGGAATTGGGAGCCCAGTCTCCATTCCCCAGCGGCAGAGTGTCCTACCGGGAATAGAGAGCCCAGTCTCCTTTCCCCAGCAGCAGGACTCTGTATTGGGAGCAGAGACAGTCGGTCTCCCTTCCCCGCAGCTGGAAGTATGTATGGGAGAGGAGCCTGTTACCCCCTCTCCCCAGCGACAGGGCTGTTTAGCCAAAGGGGAGACAGTCGGTCTCCCCCTCCAGCAGCAGAGATGGGTAACCAAAGGGGAGACGGTCGGTCTCCAGCAGCAGGACTGTGCATCTAAAGGGGAGACAGTCAGTCTCCAGCAGCAGCAGCAGAGAGGTGTATTTAAAGGGGAGACAGTCGGTCTCCCCCTCCAACAACCAGGTTTCCACCAGCCTACCCTCCCAGTAGCGCTGGCAACAGGGCAGAGTGCCGCTGGTCTCTGCCCACGCAGCAACCCACCAAGTCAGCGTACCCGTACCCAGCACAGCCGTGGTGAGGCACCTGGACATGGACAAGCTTCTCCTTTACCCAGGTGTAGTAACCATTTATTGTGGGTGGGCTGTGCTGCTGATTATTTGTTGTGGGTGGGCTGCTGAACTAACAAGGGCACTGACCCGCAGGAGGTCAGATACCCTGTTAGTCTGTTTGGAAAAGGGGAGAGATGTGACGAGACCAATCTCGCCACATTGCATTGGAGAAGCCTGGTTGCTCGCCTGCTGCCTTTGGACTATGGCCCCCTTTTTAAAAGACTTTATTTTTGCCTGCAGAAAAGCTGTATTCGTGCTTTTCTGCCTGGGTTTCAGTAGATTTGTTTGAATGTGTTATACCCCAGATGGGAATCCCATGGAGCCCATTCGTATGAAACTGACTGTAAAGACTTTGGCTCCATGGCGATTGAACTGTATTCGTGTAGTCTGAGTGCCATTCACCTAATAATGTGCACTCAGACCTGAGCTATCTGGGGATATGTTACATGTCTGTGTTTTATGTAGTAAATGTTACTTTGTGTATTTTAAAGTATAATGCTGGTTTTGTGTCCCCACATGTGTAATGGAGTTTTGCCTTTGTCTTGGGAGATAATTGAGTTACTTCTCAATTATCTCTCAGGGCAGAGGGGAGGAAGCCAGGATGCACTGTGGGAATATACTGTGACTGTGTGTCCTATTTGTCTACTTGTCTGTCCCTTGTCACAGTCTCCCATTTGGTCCCCTAGGGGAGTGTCCACCAGGTGGGAGACCTACATAAATACTGGGCAGGTAGCCCTCATTAAACAGACCACTGCTTGACCCTCAACACGGAGCCTTGTCTCGTCTTTGGGGGGATTTACTGTATGCTGCTAAGGACTGATTGCCAGGAGTGTAAGCCGCTTGGGAGCTTTTCCTGTTAGTCTGGTAGCAGCAATTCGTATGGTTCCTGTTCGTGTATTTGGAGTGCTACCTTATTCCCTTGTATGCCGTTCGGGAGTTTGGAGCATTCACTTGTATGCAGTTCGAGAGTTTGGAGCATTCACTTGTATGCAGTTCGAGTGTTTGGACCATTCCCTTGCATGCAGTTCGAGTGTTTGGACCATTCCCTTGTATGCCGTTCGGGAGTTTGAAGCATTCACTTGTATTCAGTTCGTGAGTTTTGGTGATTCTACAGTAGCTGTGCCTGTCTCTGAAAGGGGATTATCGTCTAAGCGTTTTTTTTCCCTTTTGTGCAAAACGGTCCGTTACAAGGGCTATCCAGCGTTTTATAGGTTTTGCTAACTATTAAAAATTATTTATAAAAAACTTCTCACCACTTATCTCCCCTATCACAAAGCTGACTAAAAAAGGTCTACACCCTAGGGTTTGGACTCCTGAAGCCCTTAAAGCCTTCGAAACTCTCAAGAAAGCATTTGCCTCTGCTCCAGTACTACACCACCCTAATTCTTCTCTTCCCTTTGTTATGGAAGTAGACGCTTCTGAATCGGGGGTGGGAGCAGTACTGTCACAAAGGTTATCGTATGACGAACCCCTCCATCCCTGTTTCTTTTCTAAAAGGTTGTCTGATCCAGAAAAGAATTACGATGTTGGGAACAGAGAACTATTAGCTATTGTGTTAGCTTTTAAGGAATGGAGGTACTTATTAGAGGGTTCTAGACACAAAATTATGGTTATAACAGATCATAAGAACCTCTCCTATATAGCCGATGCTAGACGGTTGTCCGCCCGACAGGCTAGATGGTCTCTATTCTTTTCGCGATTCCAATACATTATTACCTATAGACCTGGTTGCCGTAATGCCAAAGCTGACGCTATCTCTCGACAGTATGAACCTTTAGAATTTGTTAACCCAACTCCTGAACCTATTGTACCAGCTTCTCAGATCATAGCTGCTACCAGTTTGGTTGTTTCGTCTCCCTTCCTTGAGAATATTAAGACATACCAAACCCAAGCGCCCCAGGAGACGCCTGTTGGTAAACTATACGTGAAAGTAAATGACAGAAAAAAGTTGTTAACATTATTTCACACCGCCAAAACTGCTGGTCATCCGGGGGTTACCAAGACTTATAAGAGCCTCCTTCAACAGTTCTGGTGGCCTTCACTCAAGCGAGACGTAGTGGATTTTGTTCAGGCTTGTCGGGTCTGTACGCAGTGTAAGTCTCCTAATATGAGACCCCAAGGCCTACTGATGCCTCTATCTGTACCCAAGAAACCATGGACCCACTTGTCCATGGATTTCATTGTAGACCTTCCTCCTTCTGATGGTCAGACGGTGATATTAACTGTGACGGATAGGTTCTCTAAAATGGCCCACTTTATTCCGCTTAAGAAACTACCCTCTGCGATTCAGCTTGCCCAGGTGTTTGCCAAGGAAATGTTCCGCTTTCATGGGGTACCTCAGGATATCGTTTCTGACAGGGGCCCACAATTTGTCTCTCGGTTTTGGAGGGGCTTTTGTGCTGAGATGGGGGTCTTCTTGTCGTTCACTTCCTCCTATCACCCGCAATCTAATGGTGCAGCCGAACATGCTAATCAGTCTGTGGAATTGTATTTGCGCTGCTTCACTAATGCGCACAAGGACGACTGGTCTCGCCTTCTTCCGTGGGCTGAATTTGCCAGGAATGCGGTGTCTCATTCGTCTACTGGCTTAAGTCCTTTTGAGGTTGCTTATGGGTTTCGGCCTTCTGTCCTTCCCGGTGCGTTCTCTGACAAGGGAAAACCCGCCTTGGACCAGCACCTCGCCTCTTTACGGAAGACGTGGGATCAGGTCCATATTGCGCTGTCTCGTTCAGCAGCTGCTCAGAAGAAGTTCGCTGATCGCCATAGGGGTGCAACCCCTTCTTATGCTCCGGGTGATAGGGTGTGGTTGTCCTCCAAGAACCTCCATCTCAGGGTCCCCTCGATGAAGTTTGCTCCCAGGTTTCTTGGTCCCTACAAAGTGTTACGTAGGATTAACCCCGTTTCCTACTCCCTGGACTTGCCTCCTTCCATGCGTATTCCGCACATGTTTCACGTTTCGCTTTTGAAGCCCTTGCTGTGTAACCGGTTCTCTCGTCCCGTCGGACGGCCCGTTTCCCCTCGTACTGTCTCTAGTGACGTGTTCGAAGTGGCTGCCCTTCTCGACTCTCGTGTTTCTGGGGGTCGGCTACAATACCTGGTGGTTTGGAAGGGTTACGGCCCTGAGGAGCGGTCTTGGGTTTCGAGCTCTGATTTGCACGCCCCCTCTTTAGTCCGCTCCTTTCATGCCCGGTTTCCTTTGAAGCCTTCTGCTTGCCGCCCTCCGGGCGGTCTTCGAAGGGGGCGTACTGTCAGTTTCCCGCGGGCGGCTGCGAGGGGAGGCTGCAGTCCGCTCGCGGCACTCACCCTCCAGCTGTCCGCGGTCCCCTTCCAGACGTGCGCTCGGCGGGCGGCATCCTCTCTCCCACGGGTGCCGTCCGCCTCTTCCTCTGTGTCCCCCAGCGGCAGCATGCATGACGCTGCACGCTGGGAGACCGCCCATTTTAACAAACGCCGGGGTCAGTCACCTGACCCGGCGTTAAAGGCACAGTGCCTCAATCACAGTGGGAGGTTTAGATATCTCCCACGTGTGATTGTTAATTCTGATTGGAAATTATCCAATCAGAATTAACCTTTGGATTTATATACTTACCTTTCCTGTTCCTCTTCGCCCTGTTGTGGTCTTTACTTGCTAGTATTGATACTGAACTTGTGTTTCTGGTTACGTACTCTCTGGCTTGTTTATCCGACTTTGTGACTTTCTCCTACCCTTTGACCTCGGCTTGTCTATCGTTATTCTGTCTTCTGGTTCCCCTTTACTCGGCTTGTTTCCTGACTATTCTTTGTGTGCTTAGCCCGGCCACTCTAAGGTCCGGTACGGCACTTTGTGTGTGTGTGTTGGCGTGTTTGGTTCCCCGAATCGTGACAATTTGAATCCAAACTTAAAGATTGCAGTTTATTGATAAGCCTTCTATGTGCAACAGTGTCAAAAGCCTTACTGAAATCTAGGTAAGCAATGTCTACTGCACCACCCTGATCTATAATTTTAGTTACCCAATCAAAAAAATCAATAAGATTAGTTTGGCATGATCTCCCTGAAGTAAACCCATGTTGTCTCTGATCTTGAAATCCATGTGTTTTTAGATGTTCACAATCCTATCCTTTAACATGGTTTCCATAACTTTCCCCACTACTGAAGTAAGGCTTACTGGCCTATAGTTGCCCGACTCCTCCCTATTACCTTTCTTGTAAATGGGCACAACATTCGCTAACTTCCAATCTTCTGGGACTACTCCTGTTAACAATGATTGGTTAAATAAATCTGTTAATGGTTTTGCTAGTACACCACTAAGCTCTTTTAATAGCTTTGGGTGTATTCCATCAGGTCCGATTGACTTATTTGTCTTTACTTTTGACAGTTGAAATAGAACCTCTTCCTCTGTAAACTCACGTGTAATAAATGACTCATTTATCCTTTATCTCAACTGAGGTCCCGTTCCTTCATTTTCATCTGTAAATACAGAACAAAAATATTCATTGAGGCAGTCAGCTAGACCTTTATCCTCTTCTACATACCTTCCTTCTTTTGTTTTTAATCTAACTAATCCTTGTTTTACTTTTCTTTTCTCATTTATGTATCTAAAAAAATGTTTTATCCCCCTTTTTTACTGACTGTGCTATTTTCTCTTGTGTGTGTGATTTGGAAGCTCTTATAACTTGCTTAGCCTCTTTCTGCCTAATCTTATAGATCATTTTGTCTTCCTCACTCTGGGTTTTTTTATAATTCCTAAATGCTAACTTTTTGTTTTTAACTATTTTGGCCACATCTGCGGAGTACCACAGTGGTTTTTTGAATTTTTTGCTTTTACTGACAAGCCTAATGCAATTTTCTGTTGCCTTCAATAGTGCAACTTTAAATAATCCCATTTCTCTTGGACTCCATTTAAATTGCTCCAGTCTGATAATGACTCCTCTACCCATATTCTAATTTTAGAAAAGTCTGTTTTTCTAAAGTCTAAAACTTTTGTTTTTGTGTGGTGTGACTCAGTCGCTGTTCTTATATTAAACCACACTGCCTGATGATCACTGGATCCTAAACTTTCACCTACAGTAATATTTGATACCAAATCTCCATTTGTTAACACTAAATCTAGTATGGCCTCTTTACGAGTTGGCTCCTCAACAACTTGTTTTAGAGACAATCCCAGTAGGGAGTTTAGAATATGTGTGCTCCTGGCACAAGCAGCTATTTTTGTTTTCCAATTCACATCAGGAAGATTAAAGTTACCCATGATGATAACTTCCCCCTTCATTGTCATTTTAGCTATTTCCTCAACTAGTAGAATATCTAACTCTTCAATTTGTCCTGGGGGCCTATAAATCACACCTACACAAGTTACTGTGTGATTACCAAATTCTAACGTAACCCAAACGGACTCTATGTTTGCCTCACTAACTTTTATTAGGCTAGATTTTATGCTATCCTTCACATACAAGGCCACCCTCCCCCTTTCTTGCCTTCCCTATCTTTCCTATATAAAGAGTACCCTGGTATTGCTATGTCCCAGTCATTTTTCTCATTGTACCATGTCTCAGTAACAGCGACTAAATCTACACTATCAGTTGCCATTATTGCCACAAGTTCATGGATCTTATTCCCTAAACTGCGAGCATTTGTAGACATGACTCTAAGCTTATCATTTTTAACACACTTGCTACAGGCACCTTCTGTCCTTGTTTTGGGGGACAATTGGATTGATGTTTTATCACCCTTTTGCCTCCCCCTCCTAGTTTAAATACATCCTAGCAAAACCTCTGAACTGCTCACTGAGAACATTTGTTCCCTTTTGAGAAAGATGCAAACCACCTTTTTTGTACAGCTTATCTCCATTCCAAACAGAGCTACCATGAGAAATAAAGCCAAATCCATGCTCCCGACACCATTCACCAAGCCACAAATTAAAGTCCCTAATACGCATCTGCCTGTCGTTCTGAGTGTTATGCACAGGCAGAACTTCCGAGAATGACAGTGTGAAAGCAACCTGCCATATATCATTGGCAAAAACACTAAAAATTTCCTTAACCTCTGAAACCTCATTGCAAGCCAAGTCATTTGTCCCTAGATGGACAAGAACATCCAATTCCCCTTCCTGCTTTGCTTGCTTAACAATATTACAGATACGTCTCCTGTCTCTGTGAGCAGTAGCTCCGGGAAGACACCTCACAAGACCACCATTGTCCATCTCCACACCTCTTATAATGGAATCCCCAACAACAACTGCTTTCTATTAGGCCTCACCATAGTCTCCAAGCCGGTCTCCACAACACCACTAGTCTCAGTGCCTCTCTCCACAACACCACTAGTCTCAGTGCCTCTCTCCACAACACCACTAGCCTCAGTGCCTCTCTCCACAACACCACTAGCCTCAGTGCCTCTCTCCACAATACCACTAGTCTTAGTGCCTCTCTCCACAACACCACTAGCCTCAGTGCCTCTCTCCACAATACCACTAGCCTCAGTGCCTCTCTCCACAATACCACTAGTCTTAGTGCCTCTCTCCACAACACCACTAGCCTCAGTGCCTCTCTCCACAACACCATTACACTCTGAAAGTGCAGAAAATGAATTATGAAGAGCAACAGACTGTGCAAAATGCCCTTTATCCACAACTCTAAGTCTACCAGATCCTACAGTAATCCATCTGCCTTTCCTAGTATGTCTCTGCGGCAGTGGCTTTGCAGCAGTTCCAGTCTGAGTTTGTTCACCAGATAATTTACAAATCTCAGACTTCAAAAATACAATCTCCTGCCGCAAGATAGAGAACTGTCTACAGATTAGACAACAACCAAACCTCCAAAAAGTGGAACGTGAAACAAATGCAGAGCAACTATTACACTGAACTAAGCCTGCCATTCCAATTAGGAGAATAATTTAAATCTAACAAATCTTAACTTTGTATTTATCCCCCTGAATACCTCAGATTACCTCCAGTTTCTCTCCAGTATATCTCCAACTAGACACTTAGAAACAGCACTCTCCAGAATATCTCCAACTACACACTTAGAAACATCACTCTCCAGAATATCTCCAACTAGACACTTAGAAACAGCACTTAGAAGTAGCACCAAGCTATATTAGACAAGCTAATGAGACCAAGCCTTATATAACTCCTAAAATCACCACCCACTAGGAATGTTTAACACCTGGGTAGGCCTCTGCTTATTTGCAAACAATAGCTAAGTAACCAGCAATCAATAGCAAGTAACTAGCCTAATCAAATCAAATGCCTGTATGTATGTCATTGTGTTTCTGTGTGTCTGTGTGCATGTCTGTGTGTTTCTGTGTATCTGTATGTGTGTCAGTGTGTTTCTGTGTGTCTGTGTATCTGTATGTATGTCAGTGTGTGCATATGTGTTTCAGTGTATCTGTATGTATGTCAGTGTGTTTCTGTGTATCTGTATGTATGTCAGTGTGTTTCTGTGTGTCTGTGTATCTGTATGTATGTCAGTGTGTGCATATGTGTTTCAGTGTATCTGTATGTATGTCAGTGTGTTTCTGTGTATCTGTATGTATGTCAGTGTGTTTCTGTGTGTCTGTGTATGTATGTCAGTGTGTGCATATGTGTTTCAGTGTATCGTTATGTATGTCAGTGTGTTTCTATGTATCGGTATGTATGTCAGTGTGTTTCTGTGTGTCTATGTATCTGTATGTATGTATGTCAGTGCGTGCATACATCTCAGCATCTCACCAATACCATAAATACATTAGTTTTGCCACTGCACACAATGCCACACACATACTCACAATATACACGCACTGCCAGACACGCTCCTACACAGTAGGCATGTAAACTGCCACAAGCACACACAGATTGTACACCGACACACACTGCTATACACCCCCCCAGAAATAGTATACACACACACTGCAACACATACACAATACATAAACAATGATACAGTCACAATGATACAGTACACACATCATAAATAGTTATATAGTGATTTAGAAAATTTCCCCATTTCAAATGTTTTTTTTCTCTTTTGTCACTTGTTTTGTTACGTAACATCCTGTGATGCAGGGCCGGACTGGGAAAAAAATTAGGCCCGGGCATTTTTCAATCAGAGCGGCCCCCTAAGAAGGGGGCGGGGCCAGAGAGGGTGTGTTTTGTCATCACTAATGACAAGCACGCCTCCTCTCAAAGTGAGCATGTTGGTTCAATGCCCAGAGCCCTGCTGAAGAGCTCTGGCATTAGAAAAAGGCCCTGAATTTGTTCTGCGCAGCGCAAGCAAATTTAATAACATGCTTGCGCTGTGTTTGCTTTTAAATTGTCTCTGGTGTCTCCACAAGTGGGATACCAGAGGACAAAAGGGCCAGGAAAGTGTATGGTGTATGTGTTTGGCGCATGCTTGTGGGATTGCCTGTGTGTAGAGTGTGGTGTGGTATTGTGTAAATAGGTCAATTTAATTTGTGTTTGTGGTGTAATATGTGTGGCTAGGGGCTGTAGAGAGTGTGTGGATAGGGGGCATAGTGTTATGGGGATGCAGCGAGTGTGTGCATACGGGCTGAAGTGTGTATAGGTGACGTAGTGTGTGTAGGGGTTGCAGAGAGGGTGTGTTTAGAGAATGTTGTATGTGTTTGCTGACAAGGAATGTAGTGTGTGTGTGTGTAGGAGATCTACTGTGTAAAGGACCCAGTGTGTGTGTGTGTGTGTGTGTATAGAGGATAAAGAGTGCATATAGAGTAAGGGATCTAGTGTGTATCTGGAGCGTAATGTGTGTAGTGGTGCAGTGTGAGGGGTGCTGTAGTGTGTGTGTGTGTGTGTGTGTATGTATATATATATATATTTGGACTTATTGTATGTGTGAGGGGCGCAGTGTGTGTATGTAAGAGGGGTGCTGTGTGTGAGGGTTGTAACGGACCGTTTTGCACAAAAGGGGAAAAAACCGCTTAGACGATAATCCCCCTTTTCAGAGACAGGCACAGCTACGGTATAATCACCAAAACTCACGAACCGCCAATAAGTGAATGCTCCAAACTCCCGAACGGCATACAAGGGAATAAGGTAGCACTTCAAATAAACGAACAGGAACCATACGAATAGCTGCTAGCAGGCGAACAGAAAAAGCTTCCAAGCGGCTTACACTCCTGGCAATCAGTCCTTAGCAGCATACAGTAAATCCCCCCAAAGACGAGACAAGGCTCCGTGTTGAGGGTCAAGCAGTGGTCTGTTTAATGAGGGCTACCTGCCCAGCTTTTATGCAGGTCTCCCACCTGGTGGACACTCCCCCAGGGGACCAAATGGGAGACTGTGACAAGGGACAGACAAGTATACAAAAAGGACACACAGTCACAGTATATTCCCACAATGCATCCTGGCTTCCTCCCCTCTGCCCTGGGAGATAATTGGGAAGTAACTCAATTATCTCCCAAGACAAAGGCAAAACTCCATTACACACGTGGGAACACAAAACCAGCATAACACTTTAAAATGCACAAAGCAACATTTACTACATAAACCACAGACATGTAACATATCCCCAGATAGCTCAGGTCTGAGTGCACATTATTAGGTGAATGGCACTCAGACTACACGAATACAGTTCAATCGCCATGGAGCCAAAGTCTTTACAGTCAGTTTCATACGAATGGGCTCCATGGGATTCCTATCTGGGGTATAAGATATTCACACAAAAATACCGAACACCGGTTCATTCGTGTGCTTTCACCGAACAAGAAGGGAGGTCGGCGGCTTCAGCGGTGTTCGCGCAAAACTGTGTCCGATTTTAGTTCCATAAAAATAGAGGCGAACACCGCTGTTCATTCGTATGGTTTAAAATGGCCGCGACCTCGTGTTCGGGATACGAACGGCGGCCACCCAGCGTTCATCAATTAAGCTGCGGTTAACTGCAGCTTCAGGAGGTTAATTGCCGGCACACTCCAGCTCCCAGGTGGTCCAGTCATTCGTACGG
>OW240914.1:2389413-2409409 GCA_933207985.1 Pelobates cultripes | reverse complement strand
GTGCTGTGTGTGTCTGGGGGATGCTGTGTCTGGGGGTGCTGTGTGTCTGGGGGCTGCTGTGTGTGTCTGGGGGATGCTGTGTGTGTATGGGGGGTGCTGTGTGTGTCTGGGGGCTGTGTATGGGGGGTGCTGTGTGTGTGAGTGAATGTATTTTTTATGTAAATTTAAATATTTTTTTTTTTACTAATAAAAATAAAAAAAATTATTCCCCCCCCCCCTCCCTTCTTACCTTTATCCTGGGAGGGGGGAGGGGGAGGAGGAGATTCCGTTCTGCCTGGGGAGGGGTGGGGAGCCATGCTGCCTTCCCTGGTGGTCCAGTGGTGAGAGTGAACTCTAACCTGCAGGTTAGAGTTCACTCTCGCGAGATCTGAGCGTTGCCGCGGCAACGGTAACCGCGGCAACGCTCAGAATCCCGCGAGAGGACCCGGCGGAGCTGCTTGTTAGAGCTCCGCCGATCCTCTCCTGCCTCCCTACCTCACTCCCTCCCCAGCCGGCCGCCGCATTTCCCTGCCTCTGGGCCGGTAAAGGGAGATCTTTGATCTCCCCACCGGCCCATGGAGGCACACAGCAGGGCCGGCGCTCGGGTAGCGCTGGCCCTGCACGGGCTGGCAGGGGAGATTCTGTGATCTCACCGGCCTCGGCCCACGGCCATCGCGGCCCACCGGGCATTTTCCCTCCGCGCCCGATGGCCAGTCCGGGCCTGCTGTGATGTCATGTTCAGTGATATCATGCATATATAATCATGCAATGGACAATATTTTTTTCCCAAGAATGGTGGCAATGCTATCTGCATCAATACTTCCTCGTGGTTCAGTCAATGACTCAGACCTCTGACTGTGGTGTTCTGAGTCATTGAGAAGCTCTCTGATTCGTGAGGGAGCTCTTAACGTGATCGGCACCCGATAGAGTTGCAGACTACAAAGCTCCCTCGAGCAGTTATTGGGGTGGAGGGCCAAGCATTGAGATCTATCGATGCCCTTTGATACCCCTACTCAGCCCTGCACCCCTTTACACACAGAACCGAAACTCCAGGCACAGATAGGGGGCAACTCTTTACGTAATCAGTTTATTACTCCATATAAACATCTCCCTCAGCTCGTAATTAGTCTGAAACCACCCACCGTTTACTAAGGACCCAGCACACACACTCATTTACTAAACATCAACTTCCAGGCTCGCAGCATTTAAAAACACCTGAATTAGGTGAAAATAATGGGGCTTTAGTTACAGAGTATATAATCATACATTGCATAAGCCTGCCACAACGTCATTGTACCCCATTCTTGGCAGGTCCTACTCTAGCACCTAACGTCTGCTCTTACACGATGAATCCACTTAATCCTCTACATTTCAATCGACCCTGAAACCTTGACAACTTTTCCTTAATCCCTCACGGCTGTCATTAATACAGGGGCCAAGATAGCGGCCCGTCAGTTTGGGGGAGCTGGAGTCCAGGATGCAAACACGAATTTAGAGGTGTCCTAGCAGTATATAAATAGGTATTCCAAAAGCAGGGCAGGACAGGGGTCAGAGTCCAGAGAAGTAGTGGTCCGAGCAAGGTACACAAAGTCAATTCAGTAGCGTGTCGGGTCAGGTCAGTGGTTATAGTCCAGAGAGATATAGTTCAATAGGCTGAGGTAGGACACCATTAAACTATAAAGGCAGCACAGCCATTGGGGGGCTATCTATGAAGGACTGGGGGTGTTTGTGTACAAAGTGGGAGCCATGGTGGGAGCCATGATTTTGTGGACGCTGAGCTGCGCAGAAGACAGGATAAGGTAAGTAAGGGTCTGAAACTGTCCTAAAGACACTTCAGGTTTCTTTGGGTTGTCTACACATGATGATTGAACATAACATCCTACACAGGGCTTTGCAAAGTGATCTGTACTGATTGGCAATGGACCCTCCCACTCCCCTTTCCTGATTGTTAGAGG
Organism: Pelobates cultripes; assembly: GCA_933207985.1. NCBI lineage: Eukaryota > Metazoa > Chordata > Amphibia > Anura > Pelobatidae > Pelobates > Pelobates cultripes. The sequence continues at coordinate 2,407,475 of OW240914.1, read as the reverse complement.
GCATTAATATAGAAATCTCAATGTGTCCTTCCTGGAAAAATATTTTATAAATTAATTCATAAAACATCTCCTTCAGACTTCCTTACTGTGTGGGAAGAGGGAGGGGGCGCTAACGGTGAAGACTTGGCATTTAGAAAACAAGTGGCTTTATGGGGTAAAATGTGTGTCCCCAATATTGGTAGTGAGGGGGTTAAAATCCACTAAATCCTCAGTGTTGATTTTTCTGTATCCCCGCCGTGTTGTGCGATTCCCCTGATTTCCTCTGCTCGGTACATATAATGACGGTCAAAAATAATGCAAGTTCCAGGAACTGCCTTGGAGGAATCATGACAGCTGGCAACTGTAATATGAGGATGTATTAAACATGTCAATAGGTAATCAAATGGCACAGGTTTAATATTATATTACCCAGCACAGTCCGTACATTATACAGTGACGATGTTTTGTGTACTTCGCCAAGGTGATGTCAGATTCTGGAAACTTTATAAAAACTCTGTTTGAGACTTAACAATACAAATGGCTTACTGACCGTGTCATCTCAGTTTGTTTTATTCTATAAGGTGATGCTTTTACTAAACTATGTGTTCTTAAAATACAGGTAAAACGACTCACTCCCACCTCTCCATGACCTCCACAGGTAATTATCCTCATAGTATTGTAGTATCTACATAGTATCACAGTATTAATATACTCAATATCATCACAGTAAAGTAATATCCTCATAGTATTGTAGTATCTACCTAGTATCACAGTATCAGTATACCAAATATCACAGTAAAATAATATCCTCATAGTATTGTAGTATCTACATAGTATCACAGTATTAATATACTCAATATCATCACAGTAAAGTAATATCCTCATAGTATTGTAGTATCTACCTAGTATCACAGTATCAGTATACCAAATATCACAGTAAAGTAATATCCTCATAGTATTGTAGTATCTACATAGTATCACAGTATTAATATACTCAATATCATCACAGTAAAGTAATATCCTCATAGTATTGTAGTATCTATGTAGTATCACAGTATTAATATACTAAATATCATCACAGTAAAGTAATACCCTCATAGTATTGAAGTATCTACATAGTATCACAGTATTAATATTCTAAATATCATCACAGTAAAGTAATATTCTCATAACTATTAAAGGGACACTATAGTCACCTGAACAACTTTAGCTTAATGAAGCAGTTTTGGTGTATAGAACATGCCCCTGCAGCCTCACTGCTCAATCCTCTGCCATTTAGGAGTTAAATCTCTTTGTTTATGAACCCTAGTCACACCTCCTTGCATGTGACTTGCACAGCCTTCCATAAACACTTCCTGTAAAGAGAGCCCTATTTAGGCTTTCTTTATTGCAAGTTCTGTTTAATTAAGATTTTCTTATCCCCTGCTATGTTAATAGCTTGCTAGACCCTGCAAGAGCCTCCTGTATGTGATTAAAGTTCAATTTAGAGATTGAGATACAATTATTTGAGGTAAATTACATCTGTTTGAAAGTGAAACCAGTTTTTATGTTCCCATCTCTGTGTTGTAGTCCTGGGGATGGTGGGCTGTTCCCTCTCACTGTGTGTTAGCGGTGGTGGTATGTTCCCATCTCTGTGTTGTAATCCTCGGGGTGGTGGGCTGTTCCCTCTCACTGTGTGTTGGGGGTGGTGGTATGTTCCCATCTCTGTGTTGTAATCCTGGGGTGGTGGGCTCTTCCCTCTCACAGTGTGTTGGTGGTGGGCGTGGTATGTCCCCATGTTACGGCTCCCCCGGGAGGAGAGGGATTACAGCCGTATTGGACGTTCCCTTCCCGAATGCAGAGGCAGCACTGAGCGCTCCAAACTGCCGAGCAGCAATCACACGAACCAGTTAGTCTCCCAAACAGCCGAACAGCAATCACACGAACCAGTTAGTCTTCCAAACAGCCGAACAAGTGTAATCCATACGAATAATCCCCCCAATGACGAGACAGAGCTCCGTATTGAGGGTCAGCAGGAATCTGGTTTATTGAGGGCTACCTGCCCGGTATTTATGCAGGTCTCCCACCTGGTGGACACTCCCCTCGGGGACCAGATGGGAGACTGTGACAAGGACATTACATTGACCAATCAGAGTGTTACACATGTAGCCATGCCCTTTTAATTACCCAAGACCCTCTGCTCTGCCCGGGAGATAATTGTGAAGTAATTCAGTTATCTCCCTGAACAAAGACCAAACGTCAGCTTAAGTTGCAGGGGTGGTGGGCTGTTCCCTCTCACTGTGTGTTCGGGGTGGTGTTATGTTCCCATCTCTGTGTTGTAATCCTCGGGTGGTGGTGGGATGTTTCTCATCACTGGAGACGTGATGTAGTTATATTGATTCCCATCTTTTTCCTCAGTAAGCTCTTGTTACTTTGTTCCAAACCCTATTCCATCTATCGAGGTGGCATGTAGGACTTTTCCCTAGACTGTATCCCAATGTGAATCTTAAAAGGTGTGGGTATGTTTATTTCTTTCTGATTCTATTGCTTTGTCGTTTTCAGATTTAGAAGACCAGATGTATAAAGGTCCCCATGATGAACCCCCAAGTTACAGCACCATTGCACCCTGTGCTCCTCCAGCCACATACACATCAGGTCTACCTGTTCTTTCTGGGCAAATGAATTGGGTTCCCCCTGGACTCGAGAACCTCACTCAAGTAAGTCTATTAAGACTCCTGCCTTACACCCTGATCTCCAGCATGCCTTCTGTTCCCATACCCCACTCTCCCACTCCATCTTTATATTACCATGAAAACAGTGTTGCTTTGTCCATGTTTGGTATATTTCACTTTATAATGTGTGAGACATGACCATTTTGACTATCTGACAATCATTGAGGGTCCCCATAGATCGAGGCCACACTGTTCACTAATCTAGAAAGTCAGATAATGATAATGTAAGCACATGAAGGAATCCGACCATGGATGAGATATAATTGTCCCATCACAAGAAGGACCAAGATGGACCGAGATGGACCTGTGACTTTATTTACTGCTAATACGTACTTGGCCTTTATCATTTGACTAATTGGATTTTTTTTCCCCCACATTTTCAGCTGAACCAGTTGACTGTGCGCGAGAAATGTAAGATTTTACCAATAAATTTGATATTTTTTTTAATTTCTCCTGCTTTCTAGTTTCAACTCTTTTTAAATGTTAATGTTCTGATTTGTAATTATAATGTGACGAGACCTATCTCGCCACTGTGCATTGGAGGAGCCTGGTTGCCCGCTTGCTGCCTTTAGACTATGGCCCCATGTTGAAACGCTTGATTTTCCCTTGCAAAGACACGAAAGCCGGTTCATTCGGTACTTGCCCTATTTGAACAGTGATATCCCAGATAGCTATGCCATGGAGCCCATTCGTATAACGAAAGACTATGTGAAAGACTTTGGCTCCATGGCAATTGAACTGTATGTGTGTGCTCTGAGCACCATTCAGTAATAATGTGCGCTCAGATCTAAGCTATCTGGGGATATGTTGAATGTACCTGTTTTATGCAATAGCTGCACAGTTATATATGTTTATGTGTTTTATTGTCTTTTGCTGCCATGTGTTCAATGGAGTTTTGCCTCTGTTTTTGGAGATAATTGGATTACTTCTAATTATCTCCAGGATAGAAGACTCTGTGGAACTGGTTTTGGGCAGAAAAGCCGTGCTTCCTTTGGTCACAAAGGACTACGATCTATCTTTTGAACCACTGGACCAATTCTGATGATTTTGACGTATGTTTGTATTTGGAGTATGCTGATTCTGAAAATGTACGTTTTATGTGAATGTGATTGTGGCGAAACCTATTCGTATGTTTTTTCCTATTCGGCTGTTTACGGCATTCATATGGTTTCCTGTTCGGTGGATTAGTGTCTTTGGTAGCTGCCTGTGTCTCTGGAAGGGGAAGATCTTCTAAACGGCGGTTTAACCCTTTTATGCCTGGGGGTGCCGTTACATATAATTTTTAATATCTAATAGGTCAATACGATGAAATGCAAGCCATTCCTGGTGGGCTTACAACTATATCATTTTCTGTAAATCAATGTATATTGATAAAAAAATTATATCATTTATTTTATGTTTATTATGGGAATAAAATACACAGATATTTGTAATTTCAAATGATATAATTTAGTAAAACGCTTGGGGTTTGAGCATGTTATCTAAGAGTGTGGATACAAGCTGCTCTCCGTCTCTGCCCGTCTTCGGGTCTACATACCTTTTCTTGTGTGAGAATAAAGATAAAGAAGTACTTTAAACGTATCTCTTATCACTTTCAGTAGTGGGGTAGCCCTCCTTTCTATAGACTACGATGACCTCTAGTTGTATATCATCATTCATTAACTTATTTGGTGAAGTAATGGTAATGTTTGCAACATTTGCAAATATTCATACGGTAGCATTATATCGCCTTGTATGCCTCAACCACTTCATTACAAAAATCTCGTATACACGGTTTTACTTTCATTTTTATTGCAAAATGAAATTTACTCCATAAAAACACAGTTACTTACATTTATACTCCAGGAATGATTAGCAGAGTGTAGAAAAACACATTTTTCTTCTAGGAGCTCATTCCACCCATTGAATGTCTGCCAATGTCCTGTAAATGACAACCTGTCCACAGATTCCAAACATGAAAACGTATTATTGCTGAACTACAACTTCCAGGTCACCCGGGTTTTAACCCTTCAGATTCAGAGAAACTGCTATGTTTACATTTGGGGTTAAGCCAGCCTCTAGTGGCTGTCTTCTGGACAGCCACTAGAGGCGCATCTGCGATGCTGGAGGCATATTATGCCTCCTTCACGCAGAGCGTCCATAGGAAAGCATTGAACAATGCTTTCCTATGGACACTTTGAATGCGCGCACGGCACTTGCCACGCATTCGTATTCGGCTCCACTGATGTCGGCAGAGGGAGCTGACGTCAGTGGGGAAGGAGAGGTCACCAGCGCCAAGGGAGCCCGGCGCTGGAAAAAGGTAAGCTGCTGACACTATAGTGATCCTTTAAGCTGTGTACGATACATTAAACTGTATACTGTACATTAGGCTGTATACTGTATATTAAGCTGTATACTATACATTAAGCTGTATACCGTACATTAAGCTGTATACTGTACCAGTGGCGGATCCAGAGCCTGATCTCGGGAGGGGCACTTGTAGATTATTTAAAGAAATAATCCAGACACAATAACCACTACAGCTCAGTGTAGTAGTAATGGTGTCAATAGTGCCGGGACCCCCTCCCAGAGTAAGTAGTCAAACCATTTAAGAACAGTTTGACAACTTACCTGAGGTCTGCTGGGAAATGGGGCAGTAGTAGGGCATAGGAGCAGTTGTGTGTGTGAGTGGTGCAATGTGTAAGGGGTGCAGTGTGTGTGTGTGTGTGTGTGTGTGAGGGGGCAGTGTGTGAGAAGTGTGTGTGTGTGAAGGTTGTAGTGTGTGTGAGGGCGGCAGTGTATGTCAGGGATGCAGTGTATGTGTGGGACAGTATGTGTGTGTAACAGTTGCAGTGTGTGTGTGTTTATTGCAGTGTATATGTGAGTGTGGGCAATGTGTGTGGCGGCAGTGTATGGGGGCAGTGTGTGTGTATGGGGAGCAATGTGTGTGTATCAGGTAGTGTATATGTGTAGAGTGTGTGTGTATGGGGACAGGGCAGCGTCTGTCAATGGGGGCAGTGTGTGTGTATGGGGGGCCGTATGGGGGCAGTGTGTGTGTGTATGGGGGCATATGTGTGTGTATGGGGGCAGTGTGTGTGCATGGGGAGCAGTGTGTGTGTATCAGGGTAGTGTATGTGTGTAGAGTGTGTGTGTGTATATGGGGGCAGGTGTCTGTCAATGGGGGTGTGTATGGGGGCAGTATGTGTGTGTATGGGGCAGTGTGTGCATGGGGAGCAGTATGTGTATGGGGGCAGTATGTGTGTATGGGGGCAGTGTGTGTATGGGGGGCATATGGGGGCAGTATGTGTGTGTGTGTGTATGGGGGCAGTATGTGTGTGTATGGGGGCAGTATGTGTGTGTCGGGTAGTGTATGTGTAGAGTGTGTTTGTATGGGGGCAGTGTATGTGTGTATGGAGGGCAGTATGTGTGTGTATTGGCGGCAGTGTGTGTGTATGGGGGGCAGTGTGTGTGTGTATGGGGGGCAGTATGTGGGTGTATGGCAGTGTGTGTGTGTGTATGGGGGGCAGTGTATAGAGTGTAGTGTGTGTGTGTGTGATAAGGGTAGGGGGGCTTTTTTTATAATATATATATATATATTAATTTAATTAAAATATATATTCTATGTCCCCCCTCCCTTCTTACCTTTACTGGGGGGGGAGGGGGAACGTTTCCCTGGTGGTCCAGTGGTGATTCCCTGGTGGTCCCAGTGGGGAGAGTTCACTCTCGCGAGATTGGGCGCGTTGCCGTGGTAACCGTGGCAACGCTCCAAATCTCGCGAGAGGAGGACCCGGAGGAGCTTCAGGCTAAGCTCCCGGGTCCTCTCTCTCTCTCACTCCCTCCCTCCCTCCCCCGCCGGCTGACAGCACGGTGCCTGCGGACAGGGAAGGGAGATCTGTGATCTCCCCTCCGGTCCGCAGGCACATTGCAGGGCTAGCGCCTGCATGTGCTGGCAGGGGAGAGGGAGACCGTCGGTATTCTCGGGGTGGAGAAATTGCCCCGTTGCCCCCCCCGGATCTGCCACTGTACTGTACATTAAGCTGTATACCATACATTAAGCTGTATACCGTACATTAAGCTGTGTACGATACATTAAGCTATATACTGTACATTAAGCTGTATACCGTACATTAAGCTGTGTACGATACATTAAGCTGTATACTGTACATTAAGCTGTGTACGATACATTAAGCTGTATACTGTACATTAAGCTGTGTACGATACATTAAGCTGTATACCGTACATTAAGCTATATACTGTACATTAAGCTGTATACCGTACATTAAGCTGTGTACAATACATTAAGCTGTGTACTGTACATTAAGCTGTGTATGATACATTAAGCTGTATAGTGTACATTAAGCTTTGTACGATACATTAAGCTGTATACTGTACATTAAGCTGTGTACGATACATTAAGCTGTATGGTAGTGGAGAGCTGTGGTAGCAGAGCTTCTTCTCTGCTGATCACTCCAACAGCTACTCCGGAACATGCAGGTTACTTCAGGACAGCAGGTATAAGTACAAGATGCTACATGAATATCCCAACACCCTTCCCAATAACTGGACGACACTCTGTTTTAGGAGCAGAACCGATCCTTTAATGGCCAGGCTGGCCTTTTATGCAGGTTTTGCCCCAAAGGTTACCACCCAGGTGGACCTTGTGGGGCACCAATAAAAATATACAGCAACCAATAAACACAGTCAGGTCATAATACACTCCCATGCATTACACACAATCCCTCCCCTCTGCTCAAGGGATAATTGAATTAAATACGGTATCAACTCAATTTTATAACCTGACAGGAGGCTTGATATTTGCTTAAGTCTCTCTTTATTAGAACTCCACAGCAGCACACTTACACAGAGAAAAACAACCAGTCACAAAAAAGTTAGGTTCTATAAAACTTCCCTCCCCACACATAACGTCCTCTTTCTTTGCTGCTCCGCAGTCAGTACAGGTCAGAGTACCACTGCCTCCTGCTCTTAGTGGGTGGCTTTGGGGTTTTATTGCTTATTACAGTATTTTAAATAGTCTTTGTGGGATTTTATTAGTTACCTGTAGCTTTATGCCTTCACTGATTACTTCTCTGATAAATAGTTTTTTGGATTCGTGGGGGGTCTTTGGGGTCCTTCTGTCACCTCTATACCCTTGGGTTTTTCCCCCCTGTCTTTTTTCTTTCTCACTATATATACCCTCCGTTTGTTATATCTTATCTGCCCTTGTTTCTTTTTCGGGCGGTATGTGTGTCGATTCAAAAGTTAGATAGAAGTCCTATTTGACCGACTACAAGCATCGCTTGGGTGTTGTAAGCCAATTATCTCCAGTATACAGAAAATATCTCTATTCACAACAACAGCAAAAATACACAATAATACATCATTCCTATCATACTGAACAGAACCCCCACATTCAACCTATCCCCAGATAGCTTGGATCTGAGCGCTCAATATATCTGAACAGTGCTCAGATCCCACGAACACAGTCAAATCGCCACGGGGTTTAAGTTTAGCAAGGGCTAAAATAGAGATTGAGGAGGGACAAAGCAGACAGTTCCAATTAAAGGGTCAGAACAGTCTTTTAAACATCAATACAAGTCCATAAGCCCCAATACTGTTTTTAAAGTGCCCAATCTCCCAGGGGCCATAGTGTGTGTGTCACTCGGGGGCTTCAGGAGGCTGACTGTATTTGCCTCCTCCGATTCCCCGAGCTCCGGGACCGCGGAATTCATTTCCAGCAGTCCCGTGTGTGTTTTCTTCCGGTTGCTCGGGTACTCACGAGCGAGCACGAGTACCCAGCGTCTGGATCCTTTCTCTACAAGGACCCGCTCGCGCCCACTACCCCATCGGTACCTTACTCGGTGGAGGTCCGTTTGAGGGGCTTTCTTCCCCTCTGTGAGTCAGGGCTTAATCCAGACCGTGGCTGAGCCTACTAGCGGTCTGTGAGGGCCCCTCAACCCTGCATCAGGGTTAGTCTTTAGTCTTTATCCCACTCTAGGTTTTACTATGGAATAGACTATGGATGAGATACTATATATATATTATACTGTGTTGGAGAGCAGTCTGTAGGCAGTGCACCCTGTTCTGCTCTGAGTTTCCTGCATCTTGGATATTCCTGTATTTGGCTGCAGGGATTAAGGGACTACCAGTTACCTGTTATAGTACTATTATCACATTACTACACTGCAAGTAGGTTTTATATATTGGAGTTATTTAACCCCAAGTGTGACGAAATGCCTTTTGTCCCCGGATTGTTAGGTGACAAGCTGCCCTTTGCCCCCGGCTTTTGGAGGAGCCTGATTGCCAGCCTCCTTCCTCATGACTATGGCCCTGGGGTGTAGTGCCATTTAAAAAAGACTATTTGGGGCTTATTGGCTTCTAAAGACAGTTTCTTCCCATTGGAATCCATGGGAAGGTGTGTTTCTTCCCCTCCCCCGTTTCCTGTCTATTGTTCTCAAGCAGGGAGTTGTCCCAGGGACACTGCCAGACCAGTGGGAACTGGTTTGGGCAGAAAAGCCATGCTTCCTTTGGGTCACAAAGGACTTCTAACTAACTTTTGAACTAATGGAAGGATTTGCATGATTTTTGGGTATGTTTGTATTTGGGATGTGCTGATTAATAATATGTGACTTTTATTAATATTGGATGTATGGTTTTGGAGTTATGAAAGTTGGGTAAAAAGTGTGTTTTAAAATGTATTGATAATTGGGTTACCTCTCAGGCTAAGGGGAGGAGATGTGTGGGATGTAACCATTGTGCGATTGGTTGTACTGTGTCCCACCCTGTGGGATGTCCCCTTGCATGGGGACCTGCATAAAAGAAGGTTCTTTGTGTGCCAATAAAACAGATCATCTTGTACCTTCATGCAGTTTCGGCTCATGTTTGGGGGATTGGAGAAACTACACTCTGGGGATTGCTATAATCACTATACTCCCCAGGGTATAATCACTAAGCTCTGCTAAGAGCTTGTTCCTGTTCCTGCTCTCTGGAATTCGGAGAGAGGTCGACCTGCTGGAAGCTGGACCCTGGTCCTGGGTCCAGAGTGGGTGGAGACGGCGAGACCCCAACCAAGCTGCGGCGGTTCGTGGGGTCTGCAGTGGTTATGGTGTCAGGCAGAGTGCTTGGAGTCCTCGGAAAGCACTAGGAGCATCCGTCGGCGGAAGGTACCCGGTCGGGGTGCCAGCGGTTCCGTTACACCAAGGTTCCCCTGGTTTTAATTACTTATATAGGGGGGCTCTACCACACACATTGCTCCCTTGCTGCTATCATAATACAGCACCTGTGATTGGTCAGCTCTGTCTATGCCCCTTTGATTGGCCTGCTCTGTCTTTGCCCCTTTGATTAGCCTGCTTGGACAGTGCCCTATTAATAGGCCGACTTTTCTCTGGGCCCAATCCCCTTCGGCCGCAGGCCTGGGGGAATATTACTGGGGAGAACCCCTTTACCCACTTGTGACAGACCCATCTGTCTTTAAAATACTTTTATTCCTCCTTGGTTTGTCTGTTTGTTCGTCTAATTAACTGTCCATACAGCCCTTACATTTAGTTACCCTTTTCCCGAATAAACTGCCGAACGGCCAGCCACCCAGCATGGAAGTGTGCTGCTGGTTAACCTCTTGGCCTCATTAGAACGTTGTGGTTAACCGCAGACACTTCCTGATTGTCGAATGTCGGCTGGGTGGTCGTCGTTCGTATGCCAACCACGAGGCGGCGGCCATCTTGGACGAACGAATTCCCCAGCGGTGTTAGTCGACGATTTAATGGAACTAAAAATGGACACTATTTCTCATGAACACCGCTGAAACCGCCGTCCTTCCGTCTTCTGATCACCCCGCATACGAACGCCGTCCCGTTCGGTACTTTGTCTACACGAATGGACTTACCCCAGATAGCTACGCCATGGAGCCCATTCGTATACCGAAAAACTATGTGAAAGACTTTGGCTCCATGGCGATTGAACTGTATGTATATGATCTGAGCGCCATTCGGTAATAATGTGCGCTCACATCTAAGCTATCTGGGGATACGTGCATTCGGTAGTTTGCAAGTTATATATTTTTATGTATTTTTATTGTCATACCTAAAATGGAGTTTTGCCTCTGTCCTTGGAGATAATTGGATTTCTTCCCAATTATCTCCAGGATAGAGAGGAGGGTTCTGTACAGTAAAAGGGGAGTGTTTATAGCCAAAGTGTTTCCATTGGCTACTGCATTATATTTGTCACAGTTTTCCACCAGGACCCCTAGGGGAGTGTCCACCTGGTGGAAGACCCGCATAAATACCGGGCAGGTAGCCCCGATTAAACAGATCACTGCTTGACCATCAACACGGAGCCTTGTCTCGTATGATGAACGGCAGCCACCCAGGGAACACCCAGTTAGTTTGTGCAGTTGGCAATTAAAATAGTGTTAACCAAGTTAGGGTGGCCAATTGATGCCATGCTCCTCTCTTGGGTGGCCTGGTTGTTCGGTAGTTGGTTAGTTTGTTGAACCATATGGTAAAAAATAGCTGAAACAGGATTCTTACCGAACAACCAGACGAACGAGAGCCAGTATTATATTGTTACTTGTTTCCACAAGTAACCAACTGGGAAGGTAACTGAAATAAAGTAACAAAAAGGTGGGTGGACAGCCCTTAGCAACATGAAGGTACTGTGGTGAAGCCCATTCCGCTACTCTGCTTCCCTGTGACCACAAGCCGGCATACACAGTCTGATCCTTCCCGGATTGGCTTGGGGATGTCCGGGGTTGCTCACATATCATTTCTCTAGTTCGGTTTGTCTGGACAACCCGTCTGCATTTCCATTCTGCTTCCCCGGGGGGTACTGAATTGTGAAATCAAATGGCTGCAGCTCCAAACTCCAGCGCAGCAGCCTTGCGTTGTCCCCTGCCACCTGGTTCAGCCAAACAAATAGGTTGTGATTCGTGAGCAAGGAGATGGGCTGTCCATAAAGATACGGCTGCAACTTTTTGAGGGCCCACACCATGGCCAGGCATTCCATCTCGATGGCGGCGTAGCTTACTTCTCTAGGTAACAGCTTCCGACTGATGTAAGCCACCAGATGTTCTCCGCCATTGGGCTGCACTTGGCTCAGTACTGCCACAAATCCAAACATAGAAGCATCTATGTGAACAAGAAAATGTTTAGTTTATTTGGGAGCTGCCAAAACAGAGGCATTTACAAGGGCATTCTTCAACTGTTGACATGCCTGCTCAGACTCCCGGGTCCAGGTGGGAAGGTTTTTGCGGGTAAGGTCAGTAAGGGGTTTGGCCAGGGTGCTATAATTGGGCACAAATTTCCTATAGTACCCAGCTGTCCCTAAAAATGCTAACACTTGTGTCCTGGGGGTTGGCCACCTTAGTGGGCTCAGGCTTCTGCTGCCTGCATCCTACTCTGTGCCCGAGGTACTGCACCTTGGCCATGCCTATTACACTTAGCCGGCTTCAGGGTTAAGCCGGCTTCTCTAACTATATCTAGGAGTGCTCCTATATGGGTCAAGTGCTCCTGCCAGGTATTGCTAAAGATAGCAATATCATCTAAATAGGCACAGGTGTAGTCTTGGAACCCATCTAGGAGGCGGTCCTCCATCCTTTAGAACGTAGCCGGAGCGTTTTTCATTACCTTAAACTGGTATAGACCGAATGGGGTAACAAAGGCCGACTTCGGAAGGACTTCAGGGGCCAGAGGGATCTGCCAATACCCCTTACAAAGATCAATGGTAGTGAGGTATTGGCCCCGGGCCATCCTGTCTAACAGCTCATCTATCCTAGGCATGGGATACGCATCTGACACTGTTTTATCATTCAACCTCCGGTAGTCCACGCAAAACCAGGTCGTACTTTCTTGTTTGGGTACGAGTACTACAGGGGAGGCCCAGGGGCTGTCTGAAGGTTCAAGGGATTCGGTCAATCACCCCCAGTCAGGGATTCGGTAAAGGGACTGGCGCATAGGGAGTTGGTGTCTCTACTTGGTGAGACCTGGTGTCTCTACTTGGTGAGTTGCCAAAGGAGTGGATCCATTGGAGAAGGTATCTTTCTTCTTCCTGAATAGTTTTTGTACCTTGATCCACTCCTGTGGGCTCAACCGATCTCCCAACTTGACCTCTTCTATCTCACTAGATTGGCTCCCGTCCCTTAAGAGGTCTGGTAGGGGAAGGTTGTCAAAGTCTTCAGAGGCAGGGGCACAGATCGCAGTCACCTTCTCTGAGCGCTCATGGTAGGGCTTCAGCATGGATCATGCATCGCCCTCCCGAGCATGGGCTGATCACATAAGTGGTGTTGCATATCTGCTCCATCATTTTATAAGGGACCTTCAAAGCAGCCTGTAGTTTATCACGTTGGACAGGTTTTAAACTAAAACTTTCTGTCCTACCTGAAAGCTACGGTCCCTGGCTCCCCGATCGTACCATGTACGCTGGCGCTGTTGGGTCACCTGGAGGTTCTCACGTACCGTCCTACTCAACTCCTCCAGCTGGTTTCTGAATTCCAGCACATATGGCTTGATGGGGGTACCATCCTGGCTACGTTCTCCCTCCCAATGTTCCCGGATAAGGTCTAAGGGTCCCCTTACCCGCCTCCCAAATAATAACTCAAAAGGGGAGAATCCTGTGAACAGGAGATGCAGCAGGAACCGTTCCCAATCCCGGTGGGTCTCTGCAAACATTCGGAGAATCTGTTTCAATGTTCCATTAAAGCGTTCACAGAGCCCATTGGTTTGAGGGTGATAGGGGGCGCTCCTCCACAGATCCTCCAGAGGTGGTGGTTAATCTCTGCCGTGAATTGAGTACCCTGATCTGAAATTATTCTCACGGGGTATTATACATTAAACTGTATACCATACATTAAGCTGTATACCGTACATTAAACTGTAAACCATACATTGAGCTGTATACCTTAAATTAGGTTGTATACTGTACATTAAGCTGTATACTGTACATTAGGCTGTACACCGTATGTGATGAAAGCACCTTCGTCACTGGAATTTGGAGAGGCCTGCTTGCCAACCTCTTGCTCTGTGACTATGGCCCCTGGGATGTATTGCCCTTTAAGTACACTATTTGGGCATATTGGGACTTGGTACAATGCTCCTTTAAACTTTCGAAGTGGAACTTTGAACCACCAAACAGCTGGACCACACACAAGTGGAGTGTGCATGCTCATTTACCTCCCAGGAGCTGTGGTTAACCGTAGCCAAATTGATGAACGGCTGGGTGGCCACACTTTGTTTAGTCGAACGCGTTCAGCGGTGTTTGGTCATCGAGTTCATGGAACTCAAATCGGACTTGTGACGGCACGAACACCGCTGAACTGTACCTTCTCCAAAACTTCGACACTTCGACGTGAGTCAAACACAACTTTGACTTTGGCTTTTTGCACGAACGACCCCGTTCGTGCATTTGAACTGACTTTAACATGGGAAATAGACCGGTCGCACAGACAAATTCTGTGGTACTGTTTTGGGCAGGAAAGCCATGCTGCAGTCGGTCAAAAGAGATCTCCATAGACACTTGAACCCCATGGCGATTTGATTATGTTCGTGGGATCTGAGCGCTGTTCAGCGATATGCCGTACATTAAGCTATATATGATACATTAAGCTGTATACTGTACATTAAGCTGTATACCGTATATTAAGCTGTATACCATACATTAAGCTGTATTCCGTACATTAAGCTGTGTACGATACATTAAGCTGTATACCGTACATTAAGCTGTGTACAGTGTAGCGGATGGCACTGGGCTGTCCTGAGAATTACATGTGTTTGAATGCATTCGTGTAAAATAGCAAAGTTATATGTGTTAAATGTATTGTATTCGTCTGAATGTTAGGTAGTTTCATTCCCTTAGTTTGTTCGAATGAAACTACCGAACAGTCAGACCTCCCCTGTGTGAAGTGTGCCTTCAATTACCCGTTGCAACATTGTTGCGAACGGGTAATTGACAAGCTGAGTAGCCTTCCTTTGTTCTCGCGGGTGGCCACCATTCGGGAAACGAACACGTGGCGGCGGCCGTTTTAAAACTCCCGAACAGCGGGAACCCCATTCGGCTTTTGTAGCGGAGATACAATATTCCCCAGGTTATCTCCGCTTATAATCCAAGTGAGGCTCAGGAACAAGTAAATTGTAAATCCACAGGCAAGGTTTCCAGCAGGCAAAATAACACAGCAGTATCCCAACAGCAATCCCAATAACTGGACGACACACAGTTTCAGGAGCAGAACTGACAACCTTTATTCCACAGTGCCTTATATAGCATGCTCCCAATCAAGGGAGGGATTTTCAACAATTAGTACATTACCCAATCCAGTATTAGTAACCTCCCACACATTTCCTCCCCTCAGCCTGCATCATAATCCCCTTATACTGTACCCAAATTCCCCCAGTTCCTGGATGTACCCCTAAACCTAGGGGTACCCCTTTAAATGGCACATCCCCTGGTAGCCCTGATCTGGGTGAGCAACATATCCAAAAATCACCCAGATCAGACTAGGGGTTCGGGAAATTTATGGAGTTACTAAAAAGACCGACCGCGCTGGATAGAACAGCCGAATTGGGTTCCATGCGATGGGGCCCTGCGGTCGGTCACAGTATAAGGGAATAATTTACACGAACGGCTAAGGTTACAGAGATTAGGTAGGATTCACATGAATCCCCTCGTTCGGTTGTTTCTGTCTACTGAACGAGGGGCCGTTCGGTAGTTTGGAACCGAACGGACCGGGCTTGTGGAGGTCTCAGCGGTGTTCACCTAGTCGAGTGTCCGATTTGAGTTCCAGACACTCGACGGCAAAACACCGCTGCTCGGGAGTTTGTAAAATGGCCGCCACCACGTGTTCGTTTCCCGAATGGCGGCCACCCCAAGACAAAGGACCTACTGCATAGCTCGTCAATTACCCGTTCGCAACATTGTTGCAACGGGTAATTGAGGGCACACTTCACACAGGGGAGATCTGATTGTTCGGTAGTTTCATTCCCTTAGTTTATTTGAATGATTCTACCGAACAATCAGAGGAATACATTTCTTTTAAAACCCATATAAAACCAGCAGATCACACGAATGCAGTTATTCACATGAAATTTGCAGGACAGCCCAGTGCCATCCGCTACAGCTGTTCTCTCCAGTGCGGTCGGTCATTTTATTCCCTCCATGAATTTATCGAACCCCTGGTCTGATCTGGGTGAATTTTGGATATGTTGTTCACCCAGACAAGGGCTACCAGGGGATGTATAATTTAAAGTGGTACCCCTAAGTTTAGGGGTACATCCAGAAACGGGGGGAATTGGTGTGCTGGATAAGGGGATTATGATGCTGGCTGAGGGGAGGAGATGTGTGGGAGGTTACCAGAACAGGATTGGCTACTGTACTAATGAATGAAAATCCCTCCCTTGCATGGGAGCATGCTTTATAAGACCACGGTCTGAATAAAGCTTTAGTTCTGCTCCTGATACTGTGTGTCGTCCAGTTATTGGGATTGCTGTTGGGATACTGCTGTGTTATTTTGCCTGCTGGATACTTTACCCTATGGAATTATAATTGCTTGTTCCTGAACCTCCTTGGGATCTAAAGTGGAGATAGGCTGTGTAATACCAGCTCTCCGCTACATATGATACATTAAGCTATATACGATACATTAAAGGACCACTCTAGGCACCCAGACCACTTCAGCTTAATGAAGTGGTCTGGGTGCCCGGTCCAGCTAGGGTTAACACATTTTTTCATAAACATAGCAGTTTCAGAGAAACTGCTATGTTTATGAATGGGTTAAGCCCAGGGCCGGACTGGGGATACAAAGCAGCCCTGGAAAAAAAATATCTATGCCAGCCCCATAAGTCATTGAGCCACGTATTGTCACATGTAATACGTACGGCTATGTCTTGCCACCCCAGATGATTGAGTCATATATAAATACATATATTACCTGTCTTGCCACCCCAGATTATATATATATATATATATATATATATATATATATATATATATATATATATAAAATATATGTATTTGTAAAATATATGAATTTATATATGACTCAATCATCTGGGGTGGCAAGACATAGCCCCTTACATGTTATTGGTCAATATATATATATATATGTTTGTTTTTTTAATATAAAATATTCCTTTCAGAGTCAAACATTTAATTATACAGTAAGCATACTCACATGCAGACACAGACAATCTCACTGACATACGCAAGCTCATTGATACACAGTGTCATAGACAAACATACTCACTGATATATATAAGCTCATTGACATAAATACACAAGTATACAGATAGGCTCACTGACAGACAATCTCACTGACATGCACAGACAAGCTTATTGGCATACACACACAAATGTAGTACATACTTACTACAGACAAGCTCTCTCTCACACACAAGCTCACTCACTAGAATGCACACACAAGCTCACTCACTAGCAGGCACACACACAAGCTCTCTCACTAGCAGACACATACACACAGACAAGCTCACTCAATAGCAGGCACACACACACACACAAGCTCACTCACTAGCAGGCAGGCACACAAACACACACAAGCTCTCTCACTAGCAGGCGCACACACACACACACACACAAGCTCACTCACTAGCAGGCACACACACTCACACACACACACACAAGCTCTCTCACTAGCAGGCACACACACACACAAGCTCTCTCACTAGCAGACACACACACACAGACAAGCTCACTCACTAGCCGGCACACACAAAGGCTGGTGACAAGGCTGGCGCCACCGTTAGGTGAACTAGGCATTCGCCTTGGGCGCCGGCCTGCTGGGGGCACCCACCGGGAATTTCCTGGTTGGCTCACCCTGTTTTGGGCCGCAGCACTGGGCGTGCGGCTCTAGAGCCGCCCCCCCCTCAGCACCGGGCCGCTCCTCCAGGCACCCGAAGGTGGGGGCGCCCAGAAGAGCCCTGTCACAGTATGGCAGAGCAGGCACCTTCTTACCTTGATGACAGGTGCCTGCTGTGCCATCAAATTCCGGTGACCAGAGGAGAGGGGGGAAGGAGAAGGCGACGAGGGAGGCTGTTCTTGCAGCCTCTCACTCCTCCCTCATGCGCCCTCTGTGATGCCGTGAGCCGGAATATGACGTCATTCCGGCCCCAGCACACTAAATGGCGGGCGGGAGGAGTGAGGAGCTGCCCCACACTGGATGCTAGGGAGGTGAGCGTTTAAGTGTTTGTCAGTGAGAGTGCGTGTGTGTCACTGAGTGTCTGCCAGTGAGTGTCTGTCAGTGAGTGAGTGTATATCTGTCAGTGAGTGTGTGTCAGTGACTGAGTGGAGTGTATGTCTGTCAGTGAGTGTCTGTGTGAGTGTGTATGTCAGTGAGTGAATGTCTGTCAGTGAGTGTGTATGTCTCAGTAAGTGTGTGTGTGTGTGTGTTTGTCTGTC